>SRPY01000210.1:0-45454 GCA_018360145.1 Claviceps africana
AAAAAAAAAAAAAAAAAAAAGCTCATGCTGACGCGGATGACTAGGTCCTACCGGCCGTGTACTACTTCATCGAGGACGTCGTGGCCGTCAACGCGGGCGCGGGCCGTCCCTACCGTGAAGCGCTCGCGGCACGATATAAAGCGTCGCCGCGCTTCCGGCGCTTGCTGTACAGGCAGTCCCTGTTCTGGTGCGTGCCGTCGCTCGTCCTGGCGGCGGCGCTGACCGTGGTGGCCGTCCACCCGGACATGCCGGCCGAGGGAGCGTACGGCGTCTGCTGGGCGGCTCCCTTTCTCTTTTGGGGTGTCTGGGGGGCCATTACCGTGCGGTGGTGCAAGAGGGACATGGCCCGCGAGCGGCTGGAGTGGGAGACGGACAACGGGACGGTCGAGAACAAGACGGCGCGGCGGCCCGCGATGGAAACGCATGTCGAGGCCAAGGGGGATGAGGCTGGCGAGCGGGATGGACAGCAGGTGTAGCGGCGGGTGTTGTGGGTGTTTACACGGATGTGGCGAGCATGTGTGTTTTTTTTTTTTTTTGTTGGTTTTTATTATTATTATTTTTTCTTTTTTGTATCATCTTTCCCCATTTGTCTTGGAGGCGCAAAGCTGGATGAGCTTTGGGTAATGCAGATGACAGATGAACACGACAGGGCTCTTGCCCCGGACTTGCCCCTCGGATGAGGCTCTTGGGATAAACATGAAGCGTTTACAAATGCCATCCTAGAAGGGACGTTTGTGGGATGTCCACGGCGGGCTTTGTGTTGTGCAACCGGATCATGTGCGCGGGGAGCTCGGCCGACGACGAGCGTGGATGCGTACGGCCGTTTGCGTCGATGGGCCTTGTTGCTCCAACTCGATGGATATGAGGGGACTTTGTTGTTTTTTTCACGCATCGCCGGGTTGACCCTCGTGGCGATGCAGACCAATGGGCCGAAACGACGGCCATACTCCAGTGGAACCATGTGCCGCCGCTATTGTCCCACAGACGTTTTGCTCGGGGTCTCTGTGGCACCGTGGGGTACCCAACAGCCCCGATGAGAGTGATGGCGATGACATGCGTTTTTTTTTTTTTTTTTTTTTTTTTTTTTTTTTTTTTTTTTAGTCTTCTTTTGGGTCCGTCCCCCCGCGACAGTCTTGTTGGATACCACGTGCAGGCGTGGGTGGCCTGGAGCACAGCGAACCGCACACAACTGCACAACGACCCCCACAAGTCGAGCAGCATGGCCGCGCAGGGGAACCGGTGCGCATCGGGTGGATTCCCCTGCGGGGTCTTGATTGGTCTCGGAACCCACAGCCGACGGTGCGCCCGGCTTGAACGCCTTGCGGCCTGTAACGGCGCGGGTGTTTATGTCAGCAGATCTCACGAGGCTTGTCAGGCAAAGCAATGTAGGTACCGAGGAATGAGGTTATTGAAGACTGGCTAGCTCTGGAGATATCTAGGTACATAGCGGACTTTTATAGAAAGGGGTTCCCTGTTGCTCACGATGAATATGCAGTGAGCAAAAGGACGGTTTTGATTGGCTGGTCGGATCTTTGTTGATCCGTCCTCTTGTTGGGTCGTACCACGGCCTGCTGCATGTCTCTCTACCCCAAAACCTAAACCTGCCATGTCGTGCATTGCGGACGCGATGCACCGGGTACGCACATACAATGCAAGCCGTGCATCTGCCGTCCAAGACAGCAACCCCCGCATTGGGCATCTTTTGTCTCAGAGCGGTGTGGCCCTCGTGGGAGGATGTCGAGCCCTTTGGCAATCTCACTTGTCTCTCCTTAACATTCGTGCATGCCCGTACCCGTTTTTTTTTTTTTTTTTTTTTTTTTTTTTTTTTTTTTTTTTAAAAAAAAAAAACTCTCCATAAAAAACTTCATAGCTTCGGAAGCCAAGTCTGCGTGGCGTTGATATATATATATATATTTTTTTTTCCAACTACCGACTTTCCACGTTCCCCAGCCCAGCCCAGCGGCAAAATGGGGGAGGGAAGAAATAAAGAAAGAAAAAGAAAAAGGACCCACAGCCCACGATCCTCCACTACCAAAAAAAAATTAAAAATTAATTAATTCGGGACGCCCGGATCTCCCAACAAGGGTCTATTCATTTCCATTCCCTTCGTGGCTCCAGCAGTCTGTGACCACACCATTGTCTTTGCAAACCGGCGCTTTAACCCTTCGTCCCGATCTTGGACGTACCACGTTGCCTCCTGCAGGCGGCACGTAGGCGGCGAACATGAGTGAATTCTGGCATTGTCACACGCGCAAGGGTAGCGCTCGGCCAACTCCAGGCACCACTACATAACGGGTACCTTCCACCTTAGGCATCCCTACTTATAACTTATATATATAAGATTTCCGCAGCCTTTAGGACCCTTAAAGGGAATCTAAACCTTTAGAATCCTTTAAGCCCCCTTAAGTAAGCTAAAGTTAATTATTATTTAAATTAAATCTTTATATTTTAAGCCCTTTATAAACTAGCCTTTATTATAAATAATTAACTTTTCCTCCTTTATAATTAAATACTACCCCCTTTACTACCTTACTTTATACTAAAAGAATTTTAATAAAGTATACCTTAACCCCTTAAAGAAATCCTTCTCCTTTTTATATATTATTAATATTTTTATAAACCTATAAATAAGGCTTTATAAAAGTCTTTATAACCCTCCTTTATTTCTTTAAATATTTTTTTAAATACTTCCTTTTTATTAATAATCTTAAGTTAAGCTAATAAATAAATAGCATTATTTTATAATACTTAATAGAATAATAATAACTTTATTACTTTAATAAAATAAAGCTTAAAGTTTTACTTCTTTTTTAATTATTTCTTTATTAATTTTAAATAAATTATTTAAAAATTCCTTAATTTATTAAACTAATTTTTACTTTTTTTATTATTAAAATATTACTCCTTTAAGTTATATTATTATTACTTTCCCTCTATTAATATAGCTTTCCTTAATTCCTTTAAAGTAATTTTAAGTAAGGTTACTAAAAAGGCTTTTATTAAAGCTAATAATAGCTAAATAGTTATTTATAGTTCCTTTAATTTTAAAGTAGTTATAAAAGATATATTTAAACTTTTAATTAAAATTAAACTAGCCTTTTCTATAGATATTTTATATTTAAATTATTAAATAAAAGAAACCTATAAAATAATTATCTTTTAAGTATAAAACGTTTAAGTAAATAACTAATAAAACTTAGGGACTATTAAGAAATACTATTAAGAGATATATATTTAATATTAAGAGCTATTTAATGCTATTAATAGCAGCATTTTAGTTAGCTAAGAAAATATAGATAAGCTATAATAAAAAATAGAAAAGGCTATTTAATAGTTTATTAAAGATATTTATATTTAAATTACTTAATTTACTAAAAGTAAAACTAAAAGAAGAGCTACTATTATTTATTTATAATAGATATAGGCTTAGAATACTACTACTATTTAAGCTTTATAGAAGGAATTATTTAATATAAAATAGAATATTAAGAATTAAGCAAATTCCTAAACTTAATAGATATATTAATAAAGAGAATAGATTACTAGCCTCTTAGCTAAATAGTACCTAAGCTTTAGAGACCTAAATAAACACTTTAAGGCGTAGCTTAATAAGTTTTATAACCTTATTAAGTTATTTATAAAGGATGTCCTTAGATATATATAGGCTAAAAGACCTGTAGATATAGCTAGGACACTAAGTAAAATTAGCTAAAAAGCTATTATTAGAAATAAGGGGTTTACAGAGGCTTTTGCCCTCTAGAATACTAAGGTAGTGAGGCTTAGTAAGCTAGCAGTCAAAAGGTCTCTGCAGCGCTATAGCGGTTGCTACAGGCCTTATTTCTACGTTAGAAGCTTAATACACGCTTTTTAGCATATAAAATACACTAAATTCTAGCTTATAGAATATAAGTAAATTTTCTTAGATTTTATTTAATTTATTTAATATTATAGGTAGTAGGTTTAATTAATAGTTTATATAGTTATAAGTAGCTGTAAGGAGATAAGTGTTTTTCCTTTAACTTAGGGCCTTATAGTTGCTAGGCAGTATAGCTTAAATCTTTAATTATTATGGACTAGCCTAGATAGCTACTGCAATCTAGCGTCGATAGAGTTATTATTAACTATAAGGAGAAGGGAAGTCCTCTGTCCCTCTCTTCCTTCTACTAGTTTATATACTTCTAGATCTCTGTGTGCTTGCTTAATAAAGTCCTAGTAGGGCCCTACTAGGAATGGTCCTTATAGGAGCATAGTAGGGCTCTATAGGTGGTATATATCCCCTATTCTTTCCCGATAAGGCCGATAAGCCCTTCCTATATCATTATGCATCTAGGATCCAAGCCACTAGCTTGAATCCATCACATTAATTAGAATTTAGTTAGTATGCTTTATTACTATAAAAATTAATTACTAAAGCTAATAGTCTATTAGCTTTCTAATTAGGTATATACTAGCTATTAAAGTATATAATTAAGGGCGAAAAGGCTAGAAAAGTGGGGCGCTTATAGCTATAAGCTCTTAGCTAAAACGTCTATTTTTACGCTTACTATATATATATATACACGTATATTATATACACTGTTGCTAGCTTTTAACCTAAAAACCCTCTATAAGGTCTCTATAGAGGTTAGGGTTAAGGTTATTATAAAGTCTATTAAAGGTCTTTATAGTGAATAAGGTCTCCTAAAAATAGCTGTTATTTTTAATACCCCCTTTAAAGAGATATTTTAAGAGCTAAAATAAAAAAAGAAATACTAAATTTAAAAAAAAAAATCTATATAAATCTAAATAAAATTATTTAAAAAAAAGAATAACTAATTTAAAAAGTTAAAAAGCAGGGCTTTTAATAAAAGTTAAAAAAGGCTATAGTTAAATATAGCTAATTAAATAAAATTTATTATTAAAGTTAAAGGTTAATTTTAGTAATTATTTTAGTAATTGTTTTATATTTTTTAAGTGTTTTTATAAGGGTTTTAATGCCTTTAGCTAGGTGTTAAGATTTATAGTGATTGCTATAGAGATTAAAGCCCTATAAGCTCTAAGAAAATAGTATATAGAGGTATAGCTAAGGGCTTTATTAGGCTATTAGCTAGCATTTTCTTAGTATTTAAATAAGCTATTTTAGCTAGCTTAGCTAAGACTTATTATTAATTATAATAAAATTTTAATAAGGTATATTTAATATAGCTATAAAGTATTAGATTATAGGTGGTCTTTATAGCGCCTTAGTTATTATAAAAAATCTAAATAAAGGGCTTTATAGAGGCCTTTAGCTCCTTAAAAATGCCCTCTAGCTACTAAAGCTCTCTAAAGATCTTATAAATTATATTTAATTTAGCTTTTATAGTAGATAAAGCTATTATACTAGCCTTTTTACTCTTTTAACTTATAGGGCCGCTAGCTAGCTTAAATAAATATATATAGGTGGATTTAAAAGAGCTTCTATCTTTAGTAAAATCGCTATTATAAAACCTAACTAAGCTGTAGCTAATAGTATTATTTTTACTTAAATTTTTAGGGGGACCTTTATAAATTATAGTAAGGTTTTAAGTATTAAAGAGGTACTTTAGCAGGCTTTTTACAGCATTTAGGTGTTTTAAATAAGGACTAGCTAGGGCTATAAAAAGCCACTATAGTGTAAAAGCAATATTAAGCTTAATAAAAAGCATTAAGTATATAATAGTCCCTATTATACTCTAATATTCTTTAATTTCTTAGCTTTTTAAAGGCTTAATAAGCTATATTTTTAAGACCTTTAACTATATTAGAATTCTAACTACCTTATAATTTTCTAGCTTAAAGTGTATTAAAGCCTTTTAAATATATTGTTTTTAGTGGATTTTTAAGACTTTATTTTTTTAATTATACTATATTTATACCTTTAAAAAGAATTTAGTAAAGCCCCTATTTTCTATAGAGTAGGCTTTATATAAGGCCTTTTTAAGCTATTAAATATATTATAAATTTAGCTTTATAAGGAGGCAATTATTAATATAAGTAATAATAAATGTTTTAATTGCTAAATTATAAAATATAGCAGGGTTAGATATAAGAGGGCTAAAACTAAGGCTTTTAAGCACTTTAGTTAGCATTTACTACTACTCTTTAAAGCTTTACTTTAAGCTATAAAGGGTCTTTTTAAATATAATTATTTACCTTTTAAAAGCCCTATAGCTATAGCTTTTAATTAATTTAGCTAAGTGTGGATTTTATTTAATAAATTCTATAAAACCCTTTAGAATTATTATATAAATAAGCTCTTTAAGGTAGCTATTTAAAAAGGCACTAATAAAGTCTACTTACTTTATTTCTTAGTTATTTTAAGCTACTAAAACTAGTAAAATTTATTAACTAAAGGGAATACTAATAGCAGTAAAAGTATCTATATAATCTAACCCTTTTATTTATATAAATCCTTTAGTAATAAGCTATACTTTGTATTTAAGAGAATTATTTTCTTTATCTCTCTTTATTTTTAATATTAAGCGATTTTTTAAAACCTTTAAGCCTTTAAGGACTTAATTTACCTCTATAAATTTAAAGGTTCTAGCCTTTAAAAGTTACTTAAATTTATTAAAAATCGCTTTAAGCTATTTAGCTTTATTTAGTAAATATAAAGCTTACTTCTAGGTTTTAAGCTTACTTTTAAATATATTTTCTTTTACTTTAAGTTATACTTTATAGTAGATTTAACGTATAAGAGCCCCTATATTAATATCTATTATATTTAGATTTAAATTAATTTTTTTAGGCTTAAATTACATTAAATTTAGTGAATTTTAATCTCTAAAACTAAGGGCTTAGCTAAGCTTATTTTTAACTATTTAATTATAAGGTATAGGGTAATCTTTATCACTAAAAATAACCTTATTTAATTATTTTTCCCCCTCTAAGGAATTACTCTCTATTAGAGAATTAAAGGGTTCTAAATTTACCTTAGCCCCTTTTATAATTATAAAGGGTTTTAGGGCATTTTTATTAGGGAAATCCCCCTTTAAAGAGCTATTATTCTCTATAGAAAGCCTAGGGAGGCTACTAAAAATAGAGTCTATAGGTTCTATAATTCTAAGAAAGCTAGTTTTTATTATAAGCCTTTTAGAGGGAATATATATTATATAGGTCTTAGAACCTACTATAGTAAGTAGCCTATTAAGTACTATTTTAAAGGCTAGCTTTTAAGCTTTAGGTCTTTTTTTTAAAGGAATTAAAACCTTATAATAAAAGCCTATAGCTTTAAAAGAGCTATAATTAGGTATAAAGGGCCTATTAAAGTTATTAGCTAATAATTATGCTAAGCACGCTAGTTTAGTTAAATTTGCTAATAAATTTATAGAATTTATAACTAAAAAAAGGATAAAATTCTATAAAAATAACAGCAAACTAAACTAATGTAGGGTAGCCTATAATCTATCTAAAATAACATAGATAAAACGCTTAGCTAATCTATTTTACTTATAAATATAAGGGAAAGAGGTTATAAATTTTATTCCTTTTTTAGCTAGCTAGCCTTATAAAGCAAAATTAATTTCTTTACCTCTATTAAAATATAGATATTTAGGGTAGGTACTAAACTTATTCTTTAGGGATTTAAAGAAGCTTTTAATAGCTAAAAATATAGTAGGTCTCTCTTTATTAAGCATTTATGAAACCTACTTAAATTTAGTTTTTTAATCTATTAAAAATAGGTAAATTTACTGCTTATTATAAGGGGTAGAGCTAATTTTTACTATATCCCCCTCTAGCCTATTTAAAGCTTTAAAAGGGTTAGGAATTAAATTTTTACTAAGTCTTCTAACTACCTTAATTTAAATATAGGTTAGGTAGTTAAAATCCTTATTTTTAATATTAGTAAAATTTAGTATTCCCTTAGTTAATAAGCTTGTTTTCTTTAGAAGGTTAATCCTTAAATGCCTTAGCTAAATATACTAAATTCTAGCTAGTCTTAGTAATTTTTAGTATAAATTAAGCTTTAAAGGTTAACTTTTAGCACCTAAGCTTAACTTTTTAGGCCTTATAAAGCCTTCTTTTATAGCTCTTTACTAGGACTTATTAAAGGATCTACAGGCCTTTTATTAAAGCATTTACAGTCCTAAGGGCTTTAAAAGACCTTCTATTATTTTTAAGTCTTTTAAAGCCTCTAAAAATATAGTAAAAGGGTCTACTAAAGCTTATTATACCCTTTAAGAATTAAGCCTTAATTTAAGGGAATTAAGTGCTAAATTAAGGGAATAAAGGACTTAGCTTAAGGCTATAAGTATTAAGGAAGAAGGGGCTATAGTATTAGAGGGTTTTAAATTAAAATCCCTTAATTTTTTAATTTTAATAGCTTCCTTAGCCTATAAAGGCTTTTAAAGAGGGATTTTAACCTCTATAGGGTAGCTAAAAACCTAATAGTTAAAATAACTATTATAGTAGCTATAAAAGCTACTAAGTGATTTTAAAAGAGGTATATATAAGTCTTTTATTTAAAAGAAAAAGCTGTGTTTCTTAATATTTAAAAGATTAATATAAGACCTATTAGCTAAATATAAAGTATTTTTACTTATATATTCTCCTGCTAAATAGTGCTTTAATCCACTAACTATATTTATATTTAGACTTAAAAAATATAGTATATCTTAAAGGATTAAAGGCCTATATTTATTAGGATTTTATTAGTAAAGCACTAGGAATTTAGCTTTTTTATATCCTTTAAGATATATAGGTCCTTTATTAATAAAAATAGGCTTAGCTTCCCCCTTTTTATAAAGAATATAGCTTATAAAGTGCTCTTTAAAATTAATTAAATACACTATAAAGCCTATATTATAAAGAAGGGAGTTCTTTATTACTTTATAATTAAAATTAAAGGCCTTAAAGGTTTTTTTATTTTTTAGGTCTTTTTTAATGCTAGTAATACTATTAAAATCACTAAAATTAGTGGATTTACTATTAGCACTAAGGCTATTAAGTTTGCTAAAAAGCTTTAAAGAGCTATTAGTAAGGTTAAAATTACTTAGTATAAATATACCCTTTTAAGCCTTATTTTTAGCCTTTTTAAAGGATTTTTTAGGCTAAGTTTTACCTTTTTTTTTATTAAAAGAGGACTTAGAATTTCCCTTATTTTCTTAAGGGTTATTCTTTTTATTATTTTTATTTTTATAAGAATTAAGGGTCTTATTTTCTTTAGAGCCCTTATATATAGATTCCTTAAAGCTTATAGCTTTATAATTTAAAGCTTTAGCTATAGTAGAGCTTTTATCTTACTGCTCTTTTAATAGGTTTACTATTAAAAATTATAAATTTAGTGCCCCTATAGGGATCCTTAGAGCTCTATTAGTCCTTATAGTAAATTATTACCTTTTTGCCTACTAAGGAAAAGTAGATTTTAATGCTTATAAATATTAATTTATTTAATCTATAGGTTTTATAAAAACGCTAGAAATTACTAGTTTAGCTAGTAAATTATTAAATAAAGCATTAAAAGCCTTTAAGGATCCCTTAAAGCCTTAGAAATTTAAACTATAGAATTAAGAATATAAAGAGCTATATTATATTTTAATACTTTAAGAATACTACCTTTTTAGAAGGCTAAAGGCTTTTGCTAGGTTTTATTACTAAATTATAGCGGCTTAAGGGCCCTTAAAATAGCTATCTCTTAGAAGTATAAAAATAATAGCTTAGTTAGAATTACTTAAATTATTAGAAAATCCCTTAGAATTATTTAGAAAATTAAGTATTTTTAAAGCCTTAAATTAAATTACTAAGGCTTATTTCTATTAATTATAATTTTTTAGTCCCTTTAGCTTTATAGCCTTTAAAAAGCTATAAACCCTTTTATTAAATTCCTTAATAATAGAGTTATTATAGGAATTTAATATATTAAAAGCCTTATTTTAGCTTACACTTCTATTAGAATTAAGATCTTTTAGTAATATATTTACTAGCTTATTTATTAAGTTATTAGCTATAGTTATAGCTAAATCTTCTAATTTTTATAGAATATTAGAGATATTATTATTTTAGGCAGCAATTTATTAGTTTATAGAATTAACCTAAACCTGCTCTTAGCTTTTAACCTAAGGCCTTAAGTTTATAGAGTTTATAGCTACTAAATTATAGAGAAAGGAAAAGCTCTATAAAGTAGGAATTTATAAAAAAAAAATACTTATAAAAGCTTTTATTTATAGGTCTTAGCCTTTAAAAATAGAAATGTTTTTAAAGCCTTTATAAAAGAAAAGCTTCTATAATATTTCCTTTTTATAAAGGGGAATACCTTTATACTCTTTTTATAAAAATAAAAGTTTTTTATATCTTTTCCTTTTTATAAAAGTAGAAATGCTTTTATAATTTATAGATTCTATTTTTATAGAAGTAGAATTTCTTTTATATTATATTTCTCTTTATTTTATAAAAGGGAAGACTTTTTTTAATAAATTTATTTTATTTTTATAAAAGAAATAATAGCTTTTAAGTCTTTCTTTAGGTCTATACCTTAATATAGAAAATTTAGATAATTTTTAGTAAATTTTCTCTTTATTTTATAAAATTTAGTAAATTTTTTAGTACTTAAAAAGTGCTTCTAAGTTTATAACCTATTAAAAATAAAGGGTTTATAGAGGCTTTTACCCTTTAAAATATTAAAGTAATAAGGCTTAGTAAGCTAGCAGTTAAAAGGTCTTTATAGCGCTATAGTAGTTACTATAGGCCTTATTATTACGTTAAAAGCTTAATATACACTTTTTAGTATATAAAATATATTAAATTCTAGCTTATAAAATATAAGTAAATTTTCTTAAATTTTATTTAATTTATTTAATATTATAGATAATAAGTTTAATTAATAGTTTATATAGTTATAAGTAGCTATAAAGAGATAAGTATTCTTCCTTATATATTTACTAAGCTTATTAGTAAATTTATATAGTTAATAAAGGCTTATAAACTACTTTTTATTTTTTATAAAATTTATTTATATAAAAAAATAAAAAAATAGATTTATAGCTATATAACTAACTTAATAATATATATATTAAAAATTTTACTTAGTAAAAATCTATATATAGAAAAATCCTAAAAATCTAAAAATTAAGAAATTTATATAAAAAAATTCCCTTTACTTTAATAATAATAAAACTCCTTATATTTCCTTTTTATAACCTTTAGTCCTTATATAATTTAATTTTAAAGACCTTTTATTTCCTTCTTTAAGATAACTTATAAATTATATAACTTAAGGCTTTATAGTTATTAAATAATATAGCTTAAATCTTTAATTAAAATTTAGCTAGTGTACTTTATTACTATAAAAATTAATTACTAAAGCTAATAGTTTATTAGCTTTTTAATTAAGTATACATTAGCTATTAAAGTGTGTAATTAAGGGCAAAAAGGCTAGAAAAGTGGGGCGTTTATAGCTATAAGCTCTTAGCTAAAACGTCTATTTTTGCGCTTACTATATACGTATATATATGTATATTACGCGCACTGTCGCCAGCTTTTAACCTAAAGACCCCCTATAAGGTCTCTATAGAGGTTAGGGTTGGGGTTGTTATTGTTGAAAATAACAGCTATTTTCAGGAGACCTTATCCACTATAAGGACCTTTAATAGGCCTTATAACAACCCTAACCCTGACCTCTATAGAGACCTTATAGGGGGTCTTTAGGTTAAAAGCTGGCGACGGTGCGTGCAACACACACGTATACATATGTATAGTAAGCGTAAAAATAAACGTTTTAGCTAAAAGCTTATAGCTATAAATGCCCCACTTTTCTAGCCTTTTTACCCTTAATTACGCACTTTAATAGCTAATATATATTTAATTAAGAAGCTAATAAACTATTAGCTTTAGTAATTAATTTTTATAGTAATAAAGTATACTAACTAAATTTTAATTAAAGATTTAAGCTATATTACTTAGTAGCTATAAAGCTTTAAGTTATATAATTTATAGGCTACCTTAAAGAAGGAAATAAAAGGTCTTTAAAATTAAATTATATAAAAACTAAGAATTATAAAAAAGAAATATAAAGAGTTTTATTATTATTAAAGTAAAGGGAATTTTTCTATATAAATTTCCTAATTTTTAGATTTTTAGGATTTTTCTATATATAGATTTTTACTAAGTAAAATTTTTAGTGTATATATTAATAAATTAGTTATATAGCTATAAATCTATTTTTTTATTTTTCTATATAAATAAATTTTATAAAAAATAAAAAGTAGCTTATAAGCCTTTATTAATTATATAAATTTACTAATAAACTTAGTAAGTATATAAAGAAAAACACTTATCTCTTTATAGCTACTTATAACTATATAAACTATTAATTAAACCTACTATTTATAATATTAAATAAATTAAATAAAATCTAAGAAAATTTATTTATATTTTATAAGCTAAAATTTAGTATATTTTATATACTAAAAAGCGTGTATTAAGCTTTTAACGTAGAAATAAAGCCTATAGCAACCACTATAGCGCTGTAGAGACCTTTTAACCGCTGGCTTACTAAGCCTCACTACCTTAGTATTCTAGAGGGGAAAAGCCTCTGTAAACCCCTTATTTCTAATAGTTATAAGGCCTGTTGAAGGTCCTTATAGTGGATAAGGTCTCCTAAAAATAGCTGTTATTTTTAACAGCTATAACTAGTTCCCTACACACTACTCTAGAAGTACCCTACAGTCCCCTAGCCTTTACTTTTATAGAAGAAAACCTTTATTCTATATATTTAAAAAAAAGAAGAGAAAATTACTAGAGGTTGTAATACTTAAGCAGTTCCTAATATTAAAACCACCTTAGTAGAGATTCCTTTAGCAGTAATAAAGACTCTAATCTGCCTTATAGGCTAATAAAGCTACTAAAGCTACTAAAACCTTTTAAACTACTAAGAATAACGCTAAGGTTTTTTAAAGACTTAAATAATAGATAGCTATTTAGGCTCCTCACTTAATTACTAAGGTAAAACCATTTAGCTATTACTTAAGTTAATTTTATTTAACTTAATAAGCCCCCTTTTTATAATAAAAAGGATCTAAGTAAGTTCTAACCTTAGTGGTCTAAAGTTACTATATATTTAAAATCTTATATTAAAAGCTTTCCCTTTAACTAAATTAAAATTAATTAAATTAAGTCCCTTCTCTTTAATAAAGTATAGATCTAGTATTAATATTAATTAAAATAGATTAAAATGCTCTATATTATTAACACTTAAGATTCCTATTTTAGCGTTTTATAGAAATAGTTTAAGGACACTATAGAAGCATTAAAAAATTATAAAAGAATAATAAAGCTAAAATACTAAGGTAATACTATACAGTACTTTATTAAGCTTTTTAACTTAAATAACTCTATAAACTAATTAGAAGTTGCTTTATATATATATATCTTTAAGACACTTCTTAATAAAATTATTAAGCTAATGTACTTTTAATAAAAGGGACTACTAAACTTAGATAAGAATTTCCTTAATATAATTTTAAAGGTAGAATAGATTTATAAAAATATACTATTTAACTTAAGCCTAAATTAATAGAGAAAAGGTATACTTACTTTAACTTTAGGGTATTTAAAGTTAAGCTAATAAAAAGATTTATAAAACTAATGCCTTTAAGGCTTAAATCTATCTTTAAGTACTAAAGAGCGTTATAAGTTAAAAGGCATATAATAATAGCCTATTACTAAAAAGGCTCTCTAAAGTGTAGACTAAGTAATTATTAACTAAAGGAAAGCTAATAAAGTTAACTGCTAACGCTATAAATAAAATATATATAATACCTTAATTTATTATACTTAAAAGGATATTAATAAAAAAGAGCTTTTAGCTGCCTTAAAGGTTTCTTTATTAAAGTGAAAACTAAAGGAAAGGACTAATAAAAAGAAACTAATAAAATAGCTACTATTAAAGGTTTTAAAGATTAGTACAGTATTTAGGGACCTCTTAAAGTTTAAGTTCTAAAAGCTTTTAAAGTCTAACTTAGATTTTTAAATACTATTTATAGATTATTTAATAAAGTAAAATAGTAAAGAGAAAAGGATATAGTATTTATTTTTAAAATTAAACCTAACCTCTTAGCTAAGTAATTAACTATAAAAGAACCTTATATTAAGATAAGGTCTATTATAAATATAACTCTACTAATTAATAGTAGAGAATATTCTATTAAGGTATTATTAAACAGCGGTAGTGGAGTTTTAGTGTTCTCTTTATATATAGTAAAGAATTAGAACTTACTATTAAAGAAGAGAGTAAGCTATAAAACCCTCTATACCTTTAATAATACCTTAAACTTAATAAATAAATAGTACTTTACTATACCTTTAGTATTAAGGTATTAAAAGGACTACTATATAAAGTTAATGTTTAAATTTAGTAACTTTAGTAACTATAATGTAATTTTTCTTTATTAATAAATATAAATTTATTAGCCTATAAACCTATTTAATAAGGACACTAACTACATTATTTTTTTATTAAACTATTATAGGCAGTATTGTTATAGCTAAGCCTATATAGAAGAACCTATATTAGAATAAATTGTAGCTATAAAAGCCACCTTTAATGCTATGCTAGCTACTATTCTAAAGGAATTTTAAAAGTTTCTATTTATTATAATAAATAAAGCTATACTTTAACTCCTTAATTACTAATTATAGAATTATAAAATTAAGTTAAAGGAAAGAATAGTATTACTTTAAAGTCCTTTATATACTATAAGTAAAAGGGAGTTATTTACTTTTAAACCTTAGTTAGAAATAATACTAAAGATAGGAAAAATCTGTAAATTAAATGCGCTATATAGCGCCTTACTAATGTTTACTAATAAAAAAGACCTAAAAAATCTATTACATTTAGTGGTTAACTTTAAAGGACTTAATAAAATTACTATATTAGTAAGGTATTCTATTCCTTTAATATAAAAACTGTAATATTAGTTATAAAGGGCTTAATACTTTATAAAGATTAATCTTAAATCTAAGTTCTACCTTATTTAAATTACTAAAGAATATAAATAAAAAACAGCTTTTTAATGTAAGTATAGTTTATTTAAATATTTAGTTATGCCTTTTAGGTTAATAAATGCCCTAGCTACCTTTTAAGCCTTAATAAATTATATTTTCTAAGACCTTATTAATGCTAGGCTATTAGTCTATATAGATAACCTCCTTATCTATATTAAAAGCCTAAAAAAGCACAATAAACTAGTTAAGGAAGTGCTTTATAGGCTCTTAAAGTATAACTTAATAGTTACCCTTTATAAATATTATTAAAGAGTAATATAGTTAGAATTCTTAGAATATAATATATTTATAAAAGGAATCTTAATATTAGATTTAAAGACCTTATATATAAAGGACTAATAAGCCTCTATAACCTTAAAAGAGGTATAAAGGTTTATTAACTTTACTAACTTCTACTACTGCTTTATTAAAGACTTTTTAAAGATTATAAAGCTACTAATAAACTCTATTAAGTTTAATTAGAAGATATAGGCCTAATTATTTAATATATAGTAAGCGTTTAACTTACTAAAGGCCTCCTTCTCTTTAATACTAGTTCTAATATACTTTAACTTATTAAAACTAATAATTATAAAAGTAAATGTATTAGACTTTACATTAAGTAGCGTCCTTTTATAAAGAGGTTTTAATAATAAGCTACACTTTATTGCCTTTTACTTCTAAAAGCTATCTCTAGCTAAAATAAATTATAAAATCTATAATAAAAAGCTCTTAGCTATTATTAATTACTTTAAAAAATAGAGATAATATTTAAAGGGAGCTATATATTAAATTAAAGTGTTTTCTAACTATTATAACCTTAAATACTTTATTAAGGTTAAAGTCTTTAATTATTAATAAGCTAAGTAGTTATAAAAACTGTTTAACTATAACTTTATTATTACCTATTAGCTAAGTAAAAAGAATAATAAAGCTAATACACTATTATAACTACCTTAATATTAATTTAAAAAAGGGGGAGAAAATAACTAGCCTATAGTAACTATATTAAAAGAAAAGCACTTTACCTCTTTACTATTAGTTATATTTTACTATATTAGCAGTCTCTTTATTCCTTAATAGAACTTAGCCTTTATAACTTAAATTAAAGAAGTAGGACTTTTAAATAAGAAGTACTAAGTAAGTCTTTAAAACCTTAAATTAAATAAATACTTAATAATTAAAGATAGAATAATCTATTAAAAATAATATCTTTAAATACTTAAGTTAATATAATTAGAGGTTATAACCTTAAAGTATAACTTAAAGGTTATTAAATATATAAGTATAGATAAAACTATTATTAGAAATAAGGGGTTTACAGAGGCTTTTGCCCTCTGGAATACTAAGGTAGTGAGGCTTAGTAAGCCAGCGGTTAAAAGGTCTCTACAGCGCTATAGCGGTTGCTATAGGCCTTATTTCTACGTTAAAAGCTTAATATATACTTTTTAGTATATAAAATACGCTAAATTCTAGCTTATAAAATGTAAGTAAATTTTCTTAGATTTTATTTAATTTATTTAATGTTATAGGTAGTAGGTTTAATTAATAGTTTATATAGTTATAGGTAGCTATAAGGAGATAAGTGTTCTTTTTTATATATTTACTAAGCCTATTAATGGATCTATATAGCTAGTAAGGGCTTATAAGCTACTTTTTATTTTCTATAAAATTTATTTATATAGGAAAATAAAAAAATAAACTTATAGTTATATAACTAACCTACTAATATATACACTAAAAATTTTACTTAATAAAAATTTATATATAGAAAAATCTTAAAAATCTAAAAATTAGGAAATTTATATAGAAAAATTCCCTTTACTTTAATAATAATAAAACTCCTTATATTTCCTTTTTATAACCTTTAATCCTTATATAATTTAATTTTAAAAATCTTTTATTTCTTTTTTTAAGGTAGCCTATAAGTTATATAACTTAAGGCCTTATAGCCGCTAAGTAGCGTAGCTTAAATTTTTAATTAAAATTTAGTTAATATACTTTATTACTATAAAAATTAATTACTAAGGCTAATAGTCTATTAGCTTTTTAATTAAGTGTATATTAGCTATTAAAGTGTGTAATTAAGGGCAAAAAGGCTAGAAAAGTAGGGCGTTTATAGCTATAAGCTTTTAGCTAAAACGTTTATTTTTACGCTTACTATATGTATATATATATATATATTACACACACTATTGCTAGCTTTTAACTTAAAGACCCCCTATAAGGTCTTTATAGAGGTTAGGGTTAGAGTTATTATAAAGCCTATTAAAGGTCTTTATAGTAAATAAGGTCTCTTAAAAATAGCTATTATTTTTAACACCCCCTTTAAAGAGGTATTTTAAGAGCTAAAATAAAAAGAGAAATGCTAAATTTAAAAAAAAAATCTATATAAATCTAAATAAAATTATTTAAGAAAAAAGGATAATTAATTTAAAAGGTTAAAAGCAGGGCTCTTAGTAAAAGTTAAAAAAGGCTATAGTTAAATATAGCTAATTAAATAAAATTTATTATTAAAGTTAAAGGTTAATTTTAGTAATTATTTTAGTAATTGTTTTATATTTTTTAAGTGTTTTTATAAGGGTTTTAATGCCTTTAGCTAAGCATTAAGATTTATAGCAATTACTATAGAGATTAAAGCCCTATAAGCTTTAAGAAAATAGTATATAAAGGCACAGCTAAGGGCTTTATAAGGCTATTAGCTGGCATTTTCTTAATATCTAAATAAGCTATTTTAGCTAGCTTAGCTAAGACTTATTGTTAATTATAATAAAATTTTAATAAAGTATACTTAGTGTAGCTATAAAGTGCTAGATTATAGGCGGTCTTTATAGCGCCTTAGTTATTATAAAAAATCTAAATAAAGGGCTTTATAGGGGCCTTTAACTCCTTAAAAATGCCCTTTAGCTACTAAAGCTTTTTAAAGGTCTTATAGATTATATCTAATTTAGCTTCTATAGTAAATAAAGCTATTATACTAGCCTTTTTACTCTTTTAACTTATAGGGCCGCTAGCTAGCTTAAATAGATATATATAGGTAGATTTAAAAGAGCTTCTATCTTTAGTAAAATTACTATTATAGAACCTAACTAAGCTATAGCTAATAGTATTGTTTTTACTTAAATTTTTAAGGGGACCTTTATAAATTATAGTAAGGTTCTAAGTATTAAAGAGGTACTTTAGTAGGCTTTTTATAGTATTTAAATATTTTAAATAAAGACTAACTAAGGCTATAGAAAGCTACTATAGCGTAAAAGCAATATTAAGCTTAGTAAGGAGCATTAAGTATATAATAGTCTCTATTATACTTTAATATTCTTTAATTTCTTAGCTTTTTAAGGGCTTAGTAAGCTATATTTTTAAGACCCTTAGCTGTATTAGAATTCTAATTACTTTATAATTTTCTAACTTAAAGCGTACTAAGGCCTCTTAAATATATTGTTTTTAGTGGATTTTTAAGACCTTATTTTTTTAATTACACTATATTTACACCTCTAGAAAGAATTTAATAAGGCCCCTATTTTCTATAAAGTAGGCCTTATATAAGGCCTTTTTAAGCTATTAAATATATTATAAATTTAGCTCTATAAGGAGGCAATTATTAATATAAGTAATAATAAATATTTTAGTTATTAAATTATAAAATATAGTAGGGTTAGATATAAAAGGGCTAAAATTAAGGCTTTTAAGCACTTTAGTTAGCGTTTACTACTACTCTCTAAAGCTTTACTTTAAGCTATAAAGGGTCTTTTTAAGTATAATTATTTGCCTTTTAAAAGCTCTATAGCTATAGCTTTTAGCTAATTTAGCTAAGTGTGGATTTTACTTAATAAATTCTATAAAACCCTTTAAAATTATTATATAAATAAGTTCTTTAAGGTAGCTATTTAAAAAGGCATTAATAAAGTTTATTTACTTTATTTCCTAATTATTCTAAGCTATTAAAGCTAGTAAAATTCGCTAACTAAGGGGAATACTAATAGTAGTAAAAGTATCTATATAATCTAACCCTTTTATTTATATAAATCCTTTAATAATAAGCTATACTTTATATTTAAGAGGATTATTTTCTTTATCTCTCTTTATTTTTAATATTAAGTAATTTTTTAGAACCTTTTAGCCTTTAGGGACTTAGTCTACCTCTATAAATTTAAAGGTTCTAGCCTTTAAAAGTTACTTAAATTCACTAAAAATTGCTTTAAGCTATTTAGCTTTATTTAATAAATATAAAGCTTATTTCTAGGTTTTAAGCTTACTTTTAAGTATATTTTCTTTTACTTTAAGTTATACTTTATAGTAGATTTAATATATAAAAGCCTCTATATTAATATCTATTTTATTTAGATTTAAATCGATTTTTTCAGGCTTAAATTGCGTTAAATTTAGTGAATTTTAATCCTTAGGATTAAGGGCTTAGCTAAGCTTATTTCTAACTATTTAATTATAAGGTATAGAGTAATCCTTATTACTAAAAATAACCTTATTTAGTTGTTTTTCCCTCTCTAAAAAATTACTCTCTATTAAAGAATTAAAGGGTTTTAAATTTACCTTAGCCCCCTTTATAATTATAAAGGGTTTTAAGGTATTTTTATTAAAGAAATCCCTCTTTAAAGAGCTATTATTCCCTATAGAAAGCCTAGGGAGGCTGCTAAAAATAAGGCCTATAGGTTCTATAATTCTAAGAAAGCTAGTTTATATTATAAACCTTTTAGAAGGAATATATACTATATAGGTCTTAGAACCTATTATAGTAAGTAGCCTACTAAGTACTGTTTTAAGGGCTAGCTTTTAAGCTTTAGGTTTTTTTTCTAAAGGAATTAAGACCTTATAATAAGAGCCTATAGCTTTAAAAGAGCTATAATTAAGTATAAAGGGTTTATTAAAGTTATTGGCTAATAATTATACTAGGCACGCTAGTTTAGTTAAATTTACTAATAAATTTATAAAATTTATAACTAAAAAAAGGACGAAATTCTATAAAAATAACGGCAAACTAGACCAGTGTAGGGTAGCCTGTAATCTATCTAAAATAATATAGATAGAACGCTTAGCTAATTTATTTTGCTTATAAATATAAAGGGAAGAGGTTATAAATTTTATCCCCTTTTTAGCTAGCTAGCTCTATAAAGTAGAATTAATTTCTTTACTTCTATTAAAATATAAATATTTAAGGTAGGTACTAAAATTATTCTTTAGGGATTTAAAGAAGCTTTTAATAGCTAAAAATATAGTAGGTCCCTCTTTATTAAGCATTTATAAAACCTATTTAAATCTAATTTTTTAGTTTATTAAAAATAGGTAGATTTACTGCTTATTATAAAGGGTAGGGCTATTTTTTACTATATCCCCTTTTAGCCTATTTAAAGCTTTAAAAGGGTTAGAAATTAAATTTTTACTAGGTCTTCTAACTGCCTTAGTTTAAGTATAGGTTAGGTAGTTAAAATCCTTATTTTTAATATTAATAAAATCTAATATTCCCTTAGCTAATAAGCTTATTTTCTTTAAAAGGTTAATCCTTAAATGCCTTAGCTAAATATACTAAATTTTAATTAGTTTTAGTAATTTTTAGTATAAATTAAGCTTTAAAGGTTAACTTTTAGCACTTAAGCTTAACTTTTTAAGCTTTATAGAGCCTTCTTTTATAGCTCTTTATTAGGCTCTATTAAAGAATCTATAGGCCTTTTATTAAAGCGCCTACAATCCTAAGGGCTTTAAAAGACTTTCTATTATTTTTAGGTCTTTTAAAGCCTTTAAAAATATAGTAAGAGGGTCTGCTAAAGCCTATTATACCCCTTAAGAATTAGGCCTTAATTTAAGGGAATTAAATGCTAAATTAAAGGAATAAAGGACTTAGCTTAGGGCTATAAGCATTAGGGAAGAAGGGGCTATAGTATTAAGGGGTTTAAAATTAAAATCCTTTAATTCTTTAATTTTAATAGCTTCCTTAGCCTATAAAGGCTTTTAAAGAGGGATTTTAACCTCTATAGGGTAGCTAAAAACCTAATAGTTAAAATAACTATTATAGTAGCTATAAAAGCTACTAAGTAATTTTAAAAGAGGTGTATATAAGTCTTTTATTTAAAAGAAAAAGCTATGTTTCTTAATATTTAAAAGATTAATATAAGACCTATTAGCTAAATATAAAGCATTTTTACTTATATATCCTCCTACTAAATAGTGCTTTAATTCACTAACTATATTTATATTTAAACCTAGAAAATATAATATATCTTAAAGAATTAAAGGCCTATATTTATTAGGATTTTACTAGTAAAGCATTAGGAATTTAGCTTTTCTATATCCCTTAAGATATATAGGTCCTCTATTAGTAAAGATAGGCTTAGCTTCCTCCTTTTTATAAAGAATATAGCTTATAAAGTACTCTTTAAAATTAACTAAATACACTATAGAGCTTATATTATAAAGAAGGGAGTTTTTTATTACTTTATAATTAAAATTAAAGGCCTTAGAGGGTTTTTTATCCTTTAAGTCTTTTTTAGTGTTAGTAACACTACTAAAATTACTAAAATTAGTGGATTTACTGCTAGTATTAAAGCTATTAAGTTTACTAAGAAGCTTTAAAGAGCTATTAGTAAGGTTAAGATTACTTAGTATAAATACACCCTCTTAAGCCTTATCCTTAGCCTTTTTAAAGGATTTTTTAAGCTAAGTTTTGCCTTTTTTTTTATTAAAAAAGGACTTAGAATTTCCTTTATTTTCTTAAGGGTTATTCTTCTTATTATTCTTATTTTTATAAAAATTAAGGGTCTTATTTTCTTTAAAGCCTTTATATATAGATTCCTTAGAGCTTATAGCTTTATAATTTAAAGCTTTAGCTATAGTAAAGCTTTTATCTTACTGCTCTTTTAGTAGGTTTACTATTAAAAATTATAAATTTAGTGCCTCTATAGAGATCCTTAGGGCTCTATTAGTTTTTATAATAAATCATTGCCTTTTTACCTATTAAGGAAAAGTAGATTTTAATATTTATAAATATTAATTTACTTAATCTATAGGTTCTATAGAAATGCTAGAAATTATTAGTTTAGCTAGTAAATTATTAAATAAAGTATTAAAAGCCTTTAAAGATCCCTTAAAGCCTTAAAAATTTAAGCTATAAAATTAGAAATATAGGGAGCTATATTATATTTTAGCACTTTAAAAATACTGCCTTTTTAAAAGGCTAAAGGCTTTTACTAAATCTTATTGCTAAATTATAGCGGCCTAAGGGCCCTTAAAACAGCTATCTTTTAAAAGTATAAGAATAATAGCTTAGTTAAGATTACTTAAATTACTAGAAAATCCCTTAGAATTATTTAAAAAATTAGGCATTTCTAAAGCCCTAAATTAAATTACTAGGGCTTATTTCTATTAATTATAATTTTCCAGTCCCTTTAGCTTTATAGCCTCTAAGAAGCTATAAACCCTTTTATTAAATTCCTTAATAATAGAGTTATTATAGGAATTAAATATATTAAAAGCTTTATTTTAGTTTACACTTCTACTAGAATTAGGATTTTTTAATAGTGTATTTACTAGCTTATTTACTAGGTTATTAGCTATAGTTATAGCTAAATTTTTTAATTTTTATAAAATATTAAAGATATTATTATTTTAAGCAGTAATTTACTAATTTATAGAATTAACTTAAACCTACTCTTAGCTCTTAGCCTAGGGCCCTAAGTTTATAAAGTTTATAGCTATTAAATTATAAAGAAAGGAAAAGCTTTATAAAGTAGGAATTTATAAAAAAAAAATGCCTATAAAAGCTTTTATTTATAGGTCTTAGCCTTTAAAAATAAAAATGTTTTTAAAGCCTTTATAGAAGGAAAGCTTCTATAATATTTCCTTTTTATAAAGGGGAATACCTTTATACTCTTTTTATAAAAATAGGAGTTTTCTATATCTTTTCCTTTTTATAAAAGTAGAAATACTTCTATAATTTATAAATTCTATTTTTATAAAAGTAGAATTTCTTCTATATTATATTTCTCTTTATTTTATAGAAGAGGAGACTTCTTTTAGTAAATTTATTCTATTTTTATAAAAGGAATAATAGCTTTTAAGTCTTTCTTTAAGTCTATACCTTAATATAAAAAATTTAAATAATTTTTAATAAATTTTCTCTTTATTTTATAAAATTTAGTAAATTTTTTAGTACTTAAAAAGTGCTTCTAAGCTTATAACCTATTAAAAATAAAGGGTTTATAAAGGCTTTTACCCTTTAAAATACTAAGGTAATAAGGTTTAATAAGCTAGTAGTTAAAAGGTCTCTATAGCGCTATAGCGGTTATTATAGGCCTTATTTTTATATTAAAAGCTTTATACACACTTTTTAGTATATAAAATACACTAAATTTTAGCTTATAAAATATAAGTAAATTTTCTTAAATTTTATTTAATTTATTTAATATTATAAGTAATAGGTTTAATTAATAGTCTATATAGTTATAGGTAGTTATAAAGAAATAAGTGTTTTTCTTTATATACTTACTAAGCTTATTAATAAATCTATATAGTTAGTAAGGGCTTATAAGCTACTTTTTATTTTTTATAAAATTTATTTATATAGGAAAATAAAAAAATAAACTTATAGCTATATAACTAATTTATTAATATATATACTAAAAATTTTACTTAGTAAAAATCTATATATAAAAAAATCTTAAAAATCTAAAAATTAAGAAATTTATATAGAAAAATTCCCTTTACTTTAATAATAATAAAACTCTTTATATTTCCTTTTTATAACCTTTAGTCCTTATATAATTTAATTTTAAAGACCTTTTCTTTCCTCTTTTAAAGTAGCCTATAAATTATATAACTTAAAGCTTTATAGCTACTAAGTAATATAGCTTAAATCTTTAATTAAAATTTAGTTAATATACTTTATTACTATAAAAATTAATTACTAAAGCTAATAGTTTATTAGCTTTTTAATTAAGTATATATTAACTATTAAAGTACGTAATTAAGGGCGAAAAGGCTAGAAAAGTAAGGTACTTATAGCTATAAGCTCTTAGCTAAAATATCTATTTTTACACTTACTATATGTGTATATATATATATATTACACACACTATCGCTAGCTTTTAACCTAAAGACCCCCTATAAAGGTCTCTATAGAGATTAAAGTTAGGGTTATTATAAGGCCTATTAAAAGTCCTTATAGTAAATAAGGTCTCCTAAAAATAGCTATTATTTTTAATACCCCCTTTAAAGAGGTATTTTAAGAGCTAAATAAAAAGAGAATAGCTAAATTTAAAAATAAAATCTATATAAATCTAAATAAAATTATTTAAAAAAAGGATAACTAATTTAAAAAATTAAAAAGCGGGGCTCTTAGTAAAAGTTAAAAAAAGCTATAGTTAAATATAGCTAATTAAATAAAATTTATTATTAAAGTTAAAGGTTAATTTTAGTAATTGTTTTAGTGATTATTTTATATTTTTTAAGTGTTTTTATAAAGATTTTAATGCCTTTAGCTAGGCGTTAAGATTTATAGTAATTGCTATAGAGATTAAAGCCTTATAAGCTTTAAAAAAATAGTGTATAGAGGCATAGTTAAGGGCTTTATTAAGCTATTAGCTAGCATTTTCTTAGTATTTAAATAAGCTATTTTAGCTAGCTTAGCTAAGACTTATTGTTAATTATAATAAAATTTTAATAAAGTATACTTAATATAGCTATAAAGTACTAGATTATAAGTAGTCTTTATAGCGCCTTAGTTATTACAAAAAATCTAAATAAAGGGCTTTATAAAGGCCTTTAGCTCTTTAAAAATACCCTTTAGCCACTAAAGTTCTTTAAAGGTCTTATAGATTATATCTAATTTAGCTTCTATAGTAGATAAAGCTATTATACTAGCCTTTTTGCTCTTTTAACTTATAGAGCTATTAGCTAACTTAAATAAATATATATAGGTAAATTTATAAAAGCTTCTATTTTTAGTAAAATTACTATTATAGAACCTAACTAAGCTATAGCTAATAGTGTTATTTTTACTTAAATTTTTAAAGGGACCCTTATAAATTATAGTAAGGTTCTAAGTACTAAAGAGGTACTTTAGTAGGCTTTTTATAGTATTTAAATGTTTTAAATAAGGACTAGCTAGGGCTATAGAAAGCTACTATAGTGTAAAAGCAATATTAGGCCTAATAAAGAGCATTAAGTATATAATAGTCTCTATTATACTCTAATATTCTTTAATTTTTTAGCTTTTTAAAGGCTTAGTAAGCTATATTTTTAAGACCCCTAGCTATATTAGAATTCTAACTGCTTTATAATTTTCTAGCTTAAAACGTATTAAAGCCTTTTAAATATACTATTTTTAATGTATTTTTAAGATTTTATTTTTCTAATTACACTGTATTTATACCTTTAGAAAGAATTTAATAGGGCCTCTATCTTCTATAAAGTAAGCCTTATATAAGGCCTTTTTAAGTTATTAAATATATTATAAATTTAGCCCTATAAGGAGGCAATTATTAATATAAGTGATAATAAACGTTTTAGTTACTAAATTATAGAATATAGTATGGTTAGATATAAGAGGGCTAAAACTAAGGCTTTTAAGCACTTTAATTAGCGTTTACTGCCACTCTCTAAAGCTTTACTTTAAGCTATAAAGGGTTTTTTTAAGTATAATTATTTGCCTTTTAAAAGCCCTATAGCTATAGCTTTTAGCTAATTTAGCTAAGTATAGATTTTACTTAATAAATTCTATAAAACCCTTTAAAATTATTATATAAATAAGCTCTTTAAGGTAACTATTTAAAAAGGCATTAATAAAGTCCACTTACTTTATTTCTTAGTTATTTTAAGCTACTAAAGCTAGTAAGATTTATTAGCTAAGGGGAATACTAATAGCAGTAAAGGTATCTATATAATTTAACCCTTTTATTTATATAAATCCTTTAGCAATAAGCCGTGCTTTATATTTAAAAGAATTATTTTCTTTATCTCTTTTTATTTTTAATACTAAGCGATTTTTTAGAACCTTCTAGCCTTTAGGGACTTAGTCTGCCTCTATAAATTTAAAGGTTCTAGCCTTTAAAAGTTACTTAAATTCACTAAAAATCGCTTTAAGCTATTTAGCTTTATTTAATAAATATAAAGCTTACTTCTAAGTCTTAGGCTTACTTTTAAATATATTTTCTTTTACTTTAAGTTATACTTTATAGCAGATTTGATATATAAGAGCCCCTATATTAATATCTATTTTATCTGGATTTAAATCGATTTTTTCAGGCTTAAATTGCGTTAAATTTAGTGAATTTTAATCCCTAGGACTAGAGGCTTAGCTAAGCTTATTTCTAACTATTTAATTATAAAATATAGGGTAATCCTTATTACTAAGAATAACCTTATTTAGTTGTTTTTCCCCTTTTAAGGAATTACTCTCTATTAGAGAATTAAAGGGTTCTAAATTTACCTTAGCCCCCTTTATAATTATAAAGGGTTTTAAGGCATTTTTATTAAGGAAATCCCCCTCTAAAGAGCTATTATTCTCTATAGAAAGCCTAAGGAGGCTGCTAAAAATAAAGCCTATAAGTTCTATAATTCTAAAAAAGCTAGTTTTTATTATAAGCCTTTTAGAGGAAATATATACTATATAGGTCTTAAAACCTACTATAGTAAGTAGCTTATTAGGTATTATTTTAAAGGCTAGCTTTTAAGCTTTAGATCTTTTTTCTAAAGGAATTAAGACTTTATAATAAAAGCCTATAGCTTTAAAAGAGCTATAATTAAGTATAAAAGGCCTATTAAAGTTATTAGCTAATAATTATATTAGGCACGCTAGTTTAGTTAAATTTACTAATAAGTTTATAGAATTTATAACTAAAAAAAGGATGAAATTCTATAAAAATAATGGCAAACTAAACCAATATAGGGTAGCCTGTAATCTATCTAAAATAACACAGATAGAACGCTTAGCTAATCTATTTTACTTATAAATATAAAGGGAAGAGGTTATAAATTTTATTCCCTTTTTAGCTAGCTAGCCCTATAAAGTAAAATTAATTTCTTTACCTCTATTAACATATAGATATTTAGGGTAGGTATTAAACTTATTCTTTAGGGATTTAAAGAAGCTTTTAATAGCTAAAAATACAGTAAGTCCCTTATTATTAAGTATTTATAAAACTTACTTAAATCTAGTTTTTTAGTCTACTAAAAATAGGTAGATTTACTGCTTATTATAAAGGGTAGGGCTGATTTTTACTATATCCCCCTTTAGCCTATCTAAAGCTTTAAGAGAGTTAGAAATTAAATTTTTATTAGGTCTTTTAACTGCCTTAGTTTAAGTATAGGTTAAATAATTAAAATTGTTATTCTTAATGCTAGTAAAATTCAGTATTCCTTTAGCTAATAAGCTTATTTTCTTTAAAAGGTTAATCCTTAAATACCTTAGCTAAATATACTAAATTCTAATTAGTCTTAGCAATTTTTAGTATAAATTAGGCTTTAAAGGTTAACTTTTAGCGCCTAAGCTTAACTTTTTAGGCCTTATAAGGCCTTCTTCTATAACTCCCTACTAGGCCCTATTAAAGGATCTATAGGCCTTTTATTAAGGCGCCTATAGTTCTAAGGGCTTTAAAAGACCTTCTATTGTTTTTAGGTCTTTTAAAGCCTTTAAAAATATAGTAAAAGGGTCCGCTAAAGCTTATTATGCCTTCTAAGAATTAGGCCTTAATTTAAGGGAATTAAATGCTAAATTAAGGGAATTAAGGACCTAGCCTAAGGCTATAGGCATTAAGGAAGAAGGGGCTATAGTATTAGGGGGTTTTAGATTAAAATCCCCTAATTCTTTAATTTTAATAGCTTCCTTAGCTTATAAAGGCTTTTAAAGAGGGATTTTAACCTCTATAAGGTAGCTAAAAGCCTAATAGTTAAAGGTAATTATTATAGTAGCTATAAGAGCTACTAAGTGATTTTAAAAGGGGTATATATAGGTCTTTTATTGAAAAGAAAAAACCGTGTTTCTTAATATTTAAAAGACTAATATAAGACCTATTAGCTAAATATAAAGCATTTTTACTTATATATCCTTCTACTAAATAGTGCTTTAATCCACTAACTATATTTATATCTAAACCTAGAAAATATAGCGTGTTTTAAAGAATTAAAGGCCTATATTTATTAGGATTTTACTAGTAAAGCATTAGGAATTTAGCTTTTCTATATCCCTTAGGATATATAGGTCCCCTACTAGTAGAGATAGGCTTAGCTTCCCCCTTTTTATAAAGAATATAGCTTATAAAGTGCTCTTTAGAATTAACTAAATGCACTATAAAGCCTATATTATAAAGAAGGGAGTTCTTTATTATTTTACAATTAAAATTAAAGGCCTTAGAGGGTTTTTTATCCCTTAGGTCTTTTTTAGTGCTAGTAACACTGCTAAAATCACTAAAATCAGTGGATTTACTGCTAGCACTAAGGCTACTAGGTCTGCTAAGAAGCTTTAAAGAGCTATTAGTAAGGTTAAAATTACTTAGTATAAATACGCCCTTTTAAGCCTTATTCTTAGCCTTTTTAAAGGATTTCTTAGGCTAGGTTTTGCCTTTCTTTTTATTAAAAAAGGACTTAGAATTTCCTTTATTTTCTTAAGGGTTATTCTTTTTATTATTCTTATTTTTATAAGAATTAAGGGTCTTATTTTCTTTAGAGCCTTTATATGTAGATTCCTTAAAGCTTATAGCTCTATAATTTAAAGCTTTAGCTATAGTAGAGCTCTTATCTCGCTACTCTTCTAGTAGGTCTGCTATTAAAAATTATAAATTTAGTGCCTCTATAGAGATCTTTAAGGCTCTATTAGTCCTTATAGTAAATTGTTGCCTTTCTGCCTACTAAAGAAAAGTAGATTTTAATGCTTATAAATATTAATTTACTTAATCTATAGGTTCTATAGAAACGCTAGAAATTACTAGTTTAGTTAGTAAATTATTAAATAAAGCATTAAAAGCCTCTAAGGATCCCTTAAAGCCTTAAAAATTTAGGCTATAGAATTAGAAATATAAGAAGCTATATTGTATTTTAGCACTCTAAGAATACTGCCTTTTTAGAAGGCTAAAGGCTTTTGCTAGGTTTTATTACTAAATTATAGCAGCCTAAGGGGCCTTAGAATAGCTATCTCTTAGAAGTATAAAAATAATAGCTTAGTTAGGGTCACTTAAATTACTAAAAAATCCCTTAGAATTATTAAGAAAATTAGGCATTTCTAAAGCCCTAAATTAAATTACTAGGGCTTATTTCTATTAATTATAATTTTCCAGTCCCTTTAGCCTTATAGCCTTTAAGAAGCTATAAACCCTTTTATTAAATTCCTTAATAATAGAGTTATTATAGGAATTTAATATATTAAAAGCCTTATTTTAGCTTATACTCCCACTAAAATTAAGATCTTTTAGTAATATATTTGCTAGCTTATTTACTAAGTTATTAGCTATAGTTATAGCTAAATCTTCTAATTTTTATAGAATATTAGAGATATTATTATTCTAAGCAGTAATTTATTAGTTTATAGAATTAACCTAAACCTACTCTTAGCTATTAGCCTAAAGCCCTAAGTTTATAGAGTTTATAGCTGCTAAATTATAAAGGAAGGAAAAGCTTTATAAAGTAGGAATTTATAGAAAAAATACCTATAAAAGCTTTTATTTATAGGTTTTAGCCTTTAAAAATAGAAATGTTTCTAAGGCCTTTATAAAAGGAAAGCTTCTATAATATTTCCTTTTTATAGAGGGGAATACCTTTACACTCTTTTTATAAAAATAGGAGTTTTCTATATCTTTTCCTTTTTTTTTTTTATAGAAGTAGGAATACTTCTATAATTTATAGATTCTATTTTTATAGAAATAGAATTTCTTCTATACTATATTTCTCTCTATTTTATAGAAGGGAAGACTTCTTTTAGTAAATTTATTCTATTTTTATAGAAGGAATAATAACTTCTAAGTCTTTCTTTAGGTTTATACCTTAATATAGAAAATTTAAATAATTTTTAGTAAATTTTCTCTTTATACTATAAAATTTAATAAATTTTTTAGTACTTAAAAAGTGCTTTTAAGCTTATAATTTATTAAAAATAAAGGGTTTATAAAGGCTTTTACCCTTTAAAGTACTAAGGTAGTAAGGCTTAGTAAGCTAGTAGTTAAAAGGTCTCTACAGTGCTATAATAGTTACTATAGGCTTTATTTCTATATTAAAAGCTTAATATACACTTTTTAGTATATAAAATACACTAAATTTTAGCTTATAAAATATAAGTGAATTTTCTTAGATTTTATTTAATTTATTTAACGTTATAGGTAGTAGGTTTAATTAATAGTTTATATAGTTATAGGTAGCTATAAAGAGATAAGTGTTCTTCTTTATATACTTACTAAGCTTATTAGTAGATTTATATAGCTAGTAGGGGCTTATAAACTACTTTTTATTTTCTATAAAATTTATTTATATAAAAAAATAAAAAAATAGACTTATAGCTATATAACTAACTTACTAATATATATACTAAAAATTTTACTTAGTAAAAATCTATATATAAAAAAATCCTAAAAATCTAAAAATTAAGAAATTTATATAGAAAAATTCCCCTTACTTTAGCAATAATAAAACTCCTTATATTTCCTTTTTATAACCCTTAATCTTTATATAATTTAATTCTAAAAACCTTCTATTTCCTTCTTTAAAATAGCCTATAAGTTATATAACTTAGGGCCTTATAGCTATTAAATAGTATAGTTTAAATCTTTAATTAAAATTTAGTTAGCATGCCTTATTACTATAAAAATTAATTACTAAGGCTAACGGTTTATTAGCTTCTTAATTAAGCGTATATTAACTATTAAAGTATGTAATTAAAGGTAAAAAGGCTAGAAAAGTGGGGTGCTTATAGCTATAAGCTCTTAGCTAAAATATTTATTTTTACGCTTACTACACGCGCGCACACGTGTGTGTTGCGCGCACCGTCGCCAGCTTTCAACCTAAAGACCCCCTATAAAGGTCCCTATAGGGGTTAGAATTAGGGTTGTTATAAGGCCTGTTGAAAGTCCTTATAGTGGATGAGGTCTCCTGAAAATAGCTGTTATTTTCAACATTTCTATATAAATTTTTTAATTTTTAGATTTTTAAGATTTTTTTACATATAGATTTTTACTAAGTAAATTTTTAGTATATATATTAATAGGTTAGTTATATAGCTATAAGTCTATTTTTTTATTTTCTTATATAAATAAATTTTATAAAAAATAAAAAGTAGTTTATAAGCCCTTACTAGCTATATAGATTTACTAATAAGCTTAGTAAGTATATAAGAAAGAACATTTATCTCTTTATAGCTGCCTATAACTATATAAATTATTAATTAAACCTACTACCTATAACGTTAAATAAATTAAATAAAATTTAAGAAAATTTACTTATATTCTATAAGCTAGAATTTAATATATTTTATATACTAAAAAGCGTGTATTAAGCTTTTAATATAGAAATAAGGCCTATAGTAACCGCTATAGCGCTATAGAGACCTTCTAACCGCTAGCTTACTAAGCCTTACTACTTTAGTATTTTAAAGGGTAAAAGCCTTTATAAACCCTTTATTTCTAATAACTTATAAGCTTAAAAGCACTTTTGAAGTACTAAAAAATTCACTAAATTTTATAGAATAAAGAGAAAATTTATAAGAAATTATTTAAATTTTTTATATTAAGGTATAGACTTAAAGAAAGACTTAAAAGCTATTATTCCTTCTATAAAAATAAAATAAATTTACTAAAAGAAGTCTCTCTTTCTATAAAATAGAGAGAAATATAGTATAAAAGAAATTCTACTTCTATAAAAATAGAATTTATAAATTATAAAAGCATTTCTACTTCTATAAAAAAATTATAAATATATTCCTTTTTCTATAAAAAGAAAAGATATAGAAAACTTCTATTTCTATAAAAAAGCATAGAGGTATTCCCCTCTATAAAAAAGAAATATTATAGAAGCTTTCCTTCTATAAAAGCCTTAGAAACATTTCTATTTTTAAAGGCTAAGACCTATAAATAAAAGCTTTTATAGGCATTTTTTCTATAAATTCCTACTTTATAAAGCTTTTCCTTCCTTTATAATTTAGTAGCTATAAACTTTATAAATTTAAGGCCCTAAGCTAAGAGCTAAGAGCAGGTTTAAGTTAATTTTATAAACTAATAAATTGCTGCCTAAAATAATAATATCTTTAATATTCTATAAAAATTAGAAGATTTAGCTATAACTATAGCTAATAACCTAGTAAACAAGCTAGTAAATACACTACTAAAAGATCCTAATTTTAATAGAAGTGTAAGCTAAAATAAGGCTTCTAATATATTAAATTCCTATAATAACTCTATTATTAAGGAATTTAATAAAAGGGTTTATAGCTTCCTAAAGGCTATAAGGCTAAAGGGATTAAAAAATTATAATTAATAGAAATAAGCCCTAGCAATCTAATTTAAGGCTTTAGAAATGCCTAATTTTCTAAATAATCTTAAGGGGTTTTCTAGTAATTTAAGTAATCCTAACTAAGCTATTATTCTTATACTTCTAAGAGATAGCTATTTTAAGGGCCCTTAAGCTGCTATAATTTAGCAATAAAACCTAGTAAAAGCCTTTAGCCTTCTAAAAAGGCAGTATTCTTAAAGTGCTAAAATATAACATAGCTCTCTATATTTCTAATTTTATAGCCTAAATTTCTAAGGCTTTAAGGGATCCTTAGAGGCTTTTAATGCTTTATTTAATAATTTACTAGCTAAATTAGTAATTTCTAGCGTTTCTATAGAACCTATAAATTAAGTAAACTAATATTTATAAGCATTAAAATCTACTTTTCCTTAATAGGCAGAAAGGTAATAATTTACTATAAAGACTAATAGAGCCTTAGGGATCCCTATAGAGGCACTAAATTTACAATTTTTAATAGTAGACCTACTAAAAAAGTAGCGAGATAAGAGCTCTATTATAGTAAAAGCTCTAAATTATAAAGCTATAAGCTTTAAAAAATCTATATATAGAGGCTTTAAAGAAAATAAAACCCCTAATTCTTATAATAAAAATAAAAATAATAAGAAGAATAACCCTTAAGAAAATAAAGGAAATTCTAAGTCCTTTTTTAATAAAAAGAAAGGCAAAACCTAGCCTAAGAAATCCTTTAAAAAGGCTAAGGATAAGGCTTAAGAGGGCGTATTTATATTAGGCAATTTTAACCTTACTAATAGCTCTTTAAAGCTTCTTAGCAAACTTAGTAGCCTTAGTGCTAGCAGTAAATCCACTAATTTTAGTGATTTTAGCAGTGTTACTAACACTAAAAAAGACCTAGGGGATAAAAAACCCTCTAAAGCCTTTAATTTTAATTATAAAGTAATAAAGAACTCCCTTCTTTATAATATAGGCTTTATAGTGCATTTAGTTAATTTTAAAGAGCACTTTATAAGCTATATTCCTTATAAAAAGGGGGAAGCTAAGCCTATCTCTATTAATAGAGGACTTATATATCCTAAGGGATATAGAAAAGCTAAATTCCTAATGCTTTACTAATAAAATCCTAATAAATATAGGCCTTTAATCCTTTAAGACACACTATATTTTCTAAGTCTAGATATAAATATAGTTAGTAAATTAAAGCACTATTTAATAGAAGGATATATAAGTAAAAATGCTTTATATTTAGCTAATAGGTCTTATATTAGTCTTTTAAATATTAAGAAACATAGCTTTTTTTTTTAAATAAAAAACCTATATACACCCCTTTTAAAATCACTTAATAGCTCTTATAGTTACTATAATAGTTATTTTAACTATTAAGCTTTTAGCTACCCTATAGAGATTAAAATCCCTCTTTAAGAGCCTTTATAGGCTAAGGAAGCTATTAAAATTAAAGAATTAAGGGATTCTAATCTAGAACCCTTTAATACTATAGCCCCTTCTTCTTTAATACCTATAGCTTTAAGCTAGGTCCTTAATTCCCCTAATTTAGCACTTAATTCCCTTAAATTAAGGCTTAAATTTTAAGGGGCATAACAGGCTTTAGCAGACCCTCTTACTATATTTTTAGAGGCTTTAAAAGACCTAAAAATAACAGAAGGTCTTTTAAAGCCCTTAGGACTGTAGGCGCTCTAATAAAAGGCCTGTAAATCCTTTAATAAAGCCTAGTAAGGAGCTATAAAAGAAGGCCTTATAGGGCCTAAAAGGTTAAGCTTAAGCGCTAAAAGTTAACCTTTAAAGCCTAATTTATACTAAAAATTACTAAAATTAGCTGAAATTTAGTATATTTAGCTAAGGTATTTAAGGATTAACCTTCTAAAGAAAATAAGCTTATTAGCTAAAGAAATACTAGATTTTATTAGCATTAAAAATAAGGATTTTAACTGCCTAACCTATACTTAAACTAAGGCAGTTAAAAGACCTAGTAAAAATTTAATTCCTAACCCTTCTAAAGCTCTAAATAAGCTAGAGGGGGATACAGTAAAAATTAGCCCTACCCTTTATAATAAGCAGTAAATTTACCTATTTTTAGTAAACTAAAAAACTAGATTTAAGTAGGTTTTATAAATGCTTAATGAAGAGGGACCTACTATATTTCTAGCTATTAAAAGCTTTTTTAAAGCCTTAAAGAATAAATTTAGTACCTACCTTAAATATCTATATTTTAATAGGGATAAAGAAATTAATTCTACTTTATAGAGCTAGCTAGCTAAAAAGGGGATAAAATTTATAACCTCTTCCCTTTATATCTATAAATAAAATAAATTAGCTAAGCGTTCTATTTATATTATTTTAAATAGATTATAGGCTACTTTACACTAGTTTAGTTTGCTATTATTTTTATAGAATTTCGTCCTTTTTTTAGTTATAAATTCTATAAATTTATTAGTAAATTTAACTAAACTAACGTGCTTAACACAATTATTAGCTAATAACTTTAATAGGCCCTTTATACCTAATTATAGCTCTTTTAAAGCTATAAGCTTTTATTATAAAGTCTTAATTTCTTTAAAAAAAAGACTTAAAGCTTAAAAGCTAGCCTTTAGAACAGTACTTAGTAAGCTACTTACTATAGTAGGTTTTAAAACCTATATAGTATATATTCCCTTTAAAAGGCTTATAATAAAAACTAGCTTTTTTAGAATTATAGAACCTATAGGCCCTATTTTTAGCGGCCTCCCTAGGCTTTCTATAGGGAATAATAGCTCTTTAAAGAGGGATTTCCCTAATAAAAATGCCTTAAAACCCTTTATAATTATAGAGGGGGCTAAGGCAAATTTAAAACTCTTTAATCCTTTAATAGGGAATAATTCCTTAAAGAGGGAAAAATAACTAAATAAAGTTATTTTTAGTAATAAGGATTACCCTATACCTTATAATTAAATAGTTAGAAATAAGCTTAGCTAAGCCCCTAGTCCTAGGGATTAAAATTCACTAAATTTAACGCAATTTAAGCCTGAAAAAATCGATTTAAATCTAAATAAAATGGATATTAATATAGGGGCTCTTATACGTTAAATCTACTATAAAGCATAACTTAAAGTAAAAGAAAATATACTTAAAAGTAAGCCTAAGACTTAAAAGTAAGCTTTATATTTACTAAATAAAGCTAAATAGCTTAAAGTAATTTTTAGTAAATTTAAGTAACTTCTAAAGGCTAGAACCTTTAAATTTATAAAGGTAGACTAAGTCCTTAAAGGCTAGAAGGTTCTAAAAAATCGCTTAGTATTAAAAATAAAGAGAGATAAAGAAAATAATCCTCTTAAATATAAAATATAGTTTATTACTAAAGGATTTATATAAATAAAAGGGTTAGATTATATAGATACCTTTACTACTACTAATATTCCCCTTAGCTAATAAATCTTACTAGCCTTAGCAGCTTAAAACAACTAGGAAATAAAGTAAGTAAACTTTATTAATGCCTTTTTAAATAGCTACCTTAAAGAGCTTATTTATATAATAATTCTAAAGGGTTTTATAGAATTTATTAAGTAAAATCTATATTTAGCTAAATTAGCTAAAAGCTATAGCTATAGAGCTTTTAAAAGGTAAATAATTATACTTAAAAAGACCCTTTATAGCTTAAAGTAAAGCTTTAAAGAGTGGTAGTAAACGCTAACTAAAGTGTTTAAAAGCCTTAGTTTTAGCCCTTTTATATCTAACCCTACTATATTCTATAATCTAATAACTAAAACATTTATTATCACTTACATTAATAATTGCCTCCTTATAAGGCTAAATTTATAATATATTTAATAGCTTAAAAAGGCCTTATATAAAGCCTACCTTATAGAAGATAGGGGCCCTACTAAATTCTTTTTAAGGGTATAAATATAGTGTAATTAAAAAAATAAGGTCTTAAAAATCTACTAAAAACAATATATTTAAGAGGCCTTAGTACGCTTTAAGCTAGAAAATTATAAGGTAGTTAGAATTTTAATACAGCTAAAGGTCTTAAAAATATAACTTATTAAGCCCTTAAAAAGCTAAGAAATTAAAGAATATTAGAGTATAATAGAGACTATTATATATTTAATGCTCCTTACTAAGCTTAATATTACTTTTACACTATAGTAGCTTTCTACAGCCCTAACTAGTCTTTATTTAGAATATTTAAATACTATAAAAAGCTTATTAAAGTACCTCTTTAATACTTAGAACCTTATTATAATTTATAAAGGTCTCCTTAAAAATTTAAGTAAAAACAACGCTATTAGCTATAGCTTAGTTAAGTTCTATAATAGCGATTTTGCTAGAGATAGAAGCTCTTTTAAATTTATTTATATATATCTATTTAAGCTAGCTAGCGGCCCTATAAGTTAAAAGAGTAAAAAGGCTAATATAATAGCTTTATTTACTATAGAAGCCGAATTAGATATAATTTATAAGACCTTTAGAGAGCTTTAGTAGCTAAAGGGTATTTTTAAGGAGCTAAAGGCCTCTATAAAGCCCCTTATTTAGATTTTTTACAATAACTAAGGCGCTATAAAGACCGCTTATAATCTAGTACTTTATAGCTACACTAAGTATATCTTATTAAAATTTTATTATAATTAACAATAAGTCTTAGCTAGGCTAGCTAAAATAGCTTATTTAAATACTAAGAAAATGCTAGCTAATAGCCTAATAAAGCCCTTAGCTATGCCTTTATACACTATTTTCTTAGAGCTTATAGGGCTCTAATCTCTATAGCAATTGCTATAAATCTTAATACCTAGCTAAAGGCATTAAAACCCTTATAAAAACACTTAAAAAATATAAAATAATTACTAAAACAATTACTAAAATTAATCTTTAATTTTAATAATAAATTGTATTTAATTAACTATATTTACCTATAGCCTTTTTTAACTTTTACTAGGAGCCCTACTTTTTAACTTTTTAAATTAGTTATCCTTTTTCTTAAAAAATTTTATTTAGATTTATATAGATTTTATTTTTAAATTTAGTATTCCTTTTTTTATTTAGCTCTTAAAATACCTCTTTAAAGGGGGTGTTAAAAATAATAGTTATTTTTAGGAGACCTTATTTACTATAAAGACTTTTAATAGGCCTTATAATAACCCTAACCCTAACCCCTATAGAGACCTTTATAGGGGGTCTTTAAGTTAAAAGCTAGCAGTAGTGTGCGTAATATACACATATATATATATATAGTAAGCGTAAAAATAGATGTTTTAGCTAAGAGCTTACACCTATAAGCGCCCTACTTTTCTAGCCTTTTTACCCTTAATTATACACTTTAATAGCTAATATACGCTTAATTAAGAAGCTAATAAACTATTAGCTTTAGTAATTAATTTTTATAATAATAAAGCATATTAACTAAATTTTAATTAAAGATTTAGGCTACACTACTTAGTAGCTATAAGGCCTTAAGTTATATAACCTATAGGCTACTTTAAAGGAGGAAATAAAAGGTTTTTAAAATTAAATTATATAAGGACTAAAGGTTATAGAAAGGAAATGTAAAGAGTTTTATTATTATTAAAGTAAAGGGAATTTTTCTATATAAATTTCCTAATTTTTAGATTTTTAGGATTTTTTTATATATAGATTTTTACTAAGTAAATTTTTAGTATATATATTAGTAGGTTAGTTATATAGCTATAAATCTATTTTTTTATTTTCCTATATAAATAAATTTTATAGAAAATAAAAAGTAGCTTATAAGCCTTTACTAGCTATATAAATCCACTAATAAACTTAGTAAGTATATAAAAAAGAACACTTATCTCCTTATAGCTACCTATAACTATATAGACTATTAATTAAACCTACTACTTATAACATTAAATAAATTAAATAAAATCTAAGAAAATTCACTTATATTTTATAAGCTAGAATTTAGCGTATTTTATATACTAAAAAGCGTGCATTAAGCTTCTAACGTAGAAATAAGGCCTGTAACAACCGCTATAGCGCTGCAAAGACCTTCTAACCGCTGGCTTACTAAGCCTCACTACCTTAGTATTCTAGAGGGTAAAAGCCTCTGTAAACCCCTTATTTCTAATAATAGTAAATACTATTTTATTTATTTTAATTAACTATTTTTAAAAGCTTATTTTTAAGGTTTTTATATAAATTTATAGCGCTTAATATATACTATAAAAATATACTTAAGGAAATATAATTAATGCTTTTATTTATAATTTTATTTATAATATTAAATTAACTAAATAAAATGTCTATAATTAACTTCAAATAGTTTATATATTCTTTAAACTAACTATTTAAGCTATTATTTTACTACCTTTTATAAAGACTTTAATTAATACATTTATTATTAAAGTTAAAAATAAAGAGTTTATTATTATTTCTTTAGCTAAAAAAAGATTTCCTTTATAGTAAGTAAGTTTATTTCTATTTACTTTATATATTAGCCTTTAACTATATAATAAACCTTTATTAACTCTTTAACCTTTTTATATTTAAAGTAAAATAAAATTTAACTTTTAAAACTATAGTTAATAACTTTAATTATATATAGGCTAAAATAAATATTATTTTTATTTATTTAAATTTTACTTTTATTAATAAAGGTAGCATTACTTAAATTAAATTTAAAATTAAAATTAATTAAGTTTATAGAATAATTAAGCAGTCTTTAATAGCTAATTTAATCTATAGCGTTAAAATAACTTTAATTAGCAATATAGTAATTATAATTAAAGGTAAGGCTATATTTAATAGCCTTTTATTAGTAATTTATATAGTAATTTTTAGGCTTATAGTAATTTCTTTACTTTAATAAACTAATAATAATAGATATACTATATAAACTATTATTTATATAATAACTATATTTATAAAGATAACTAAATATATAACCTTTAAGTAAAATATAATAAGTTTATATAAAACTCTATATAGTATCTTTAGCTATTTAATTTAGTTTACTATATAGACTTTTATTAACTTTATTTCAATTATATATAGTATAATTAGGCTTAAGGTAAAGCTTAGATTAATTCTTTTACTTTAAAGGGACTTAATGAATAAATATATTTTATAAATATAAATAATTAAATTTAAATAAATATATATTATAGATATCTTTAAACTTTTACTTTTTATAATACTTTATTTAAATACTTATAAGAGTAGTATTAAATTATAGTTAAATTAAATATTATAAAAAATAAAGAAAATTTTACTAAAAATAATAATAAGCTTAATACCCCTTTTATAGCTAATACTAAAAATATAACTTTAAACTACTACTTTTTAAATCTTAATATAAACTATAATAATTACTTTACTTTTTTAGCTTATAATAAATAAAACTATTTTTTTTTAAGTTAGTAGCACTGCTAACTTTAATAGTTAATATTTTAATTATTAAATCCTTAGTTTAACCCCTTTATTATAATATACTTATATAATTTAAAGTATAGTTTTATTTACGTTTTTAAATCTTACTAAATTTAACTTACCTATATAATTAGTTAGATATATATATTAATATAGGTTATTTATTAATATTTATAAATAAAATATAGGTTATAAAACATTACTTTAATATTTAAATTTACACTAAATCCTAGCTACTTACACTTTATAGTATTAAACTAAATGTAAAGAGCTTATAAGACCAGCCCGCGGCGACTCCTCATTGCTAGTGCTTAGTTATATACTTAGTATATAAACCCTAAGTAGTATATATATAAAGGGGAAAAGACTTAAAAGAAGCAAGCTTTAATTAATATATTAATTACTATATTGCCTTTACTTAGCTGCTTTATTAACACTTAATAATTTTAAAGCTTCTTTAAAGGCTACTTAAAGATAATATAGTACTTTAAATTAAATAACCTATTATAATTCCTTATAAGGAATTATTATCCCTTAACCCTTTATTAATACTTTATTAATTTATAAAAGGTTTATAAAGTAGTATTTAAACTATTAATACTTTTATATTAAAAAGAGTAAACTTAAATACTTAAAGCCTTTATAAAAAAGCTAAAGTAATTAAAAAGTAAATCTTTTAGTTAAAAAAGTTAAAGAAACTATAAAAGAAAAAATAAAAACTTCTTTAAGCTTTAAAATAAGGAATTAATAATAAAATTAAGGTAAAATATCGCTACTTCTATAAAGATTTATTTAATAATAGCTAGGGAGAAGTTAAGGTTAAAAACATTAATTTATTTATATACTTTATTAATCTTTAAAAATATAAAATTTAAATTAATAACTTAGACTATACCTTTAATAAAGTAAAATATAAGTTTTATTAAAATTATTTAAAAATACTCTTTACTTTTAACTATATATATTAATTTTATAAAGTAAAATAGAACTAATTCTTTAATAAATAGCTAGATAAATATTATATTAAACTTAAGGATAATTAAATAGAGTTTTAAAAATAGACCTTAATATTACTTAAAGACTTTATAAACTAAAAGGCTTAAATTACTACTATAATAAAGAATACTAAATAAAGAGATAGCTAAAGCTTTATTAATTTTAATATTTACTTTAATTTATTAAAGAAATATTTAAAGAGAGTTAGTAAAAAAGCTAAAGCTTTTTTACTTTTTATAAAGTTATAACTAAAACTTTAAAACTATATTAACTTATATATATTTATTATAAAAAAAACCTAAGAGAAAGTAGTTTAAATTACTTAGTAATTTTAGAATATAATGCTAATAAAGCCTAAAAGAAAAATAAATACTCTTTATAAAAGACTTACTAAATTTTAATAAAATTAATCCTCCCCTTTCTCTATAAATTATTAATAATTAACTATTATAGATCTAGTAATTAAAGCTAATAATAATAAAATAAAGGGTAAATGTAAATATTATAACTATAAAGAAATAGAGTATATTTAGTATAACTACAATAAACTAATAAAGGCTAACCTTAATGCCTTAGAAAACAATAATTAATAAAGGTAGCTGCCTTTATTTTTACTAAAGAATAAGTTTAAATTAAGTAATATTTCTATACTTACACTATAATTTAAAATAAAAATACTACCTATACCTTTATAGATTTTAATACCTATTTTAATATTAATATTATTAGCCTAGAATTTATAATAGCTTAAGGCTTAATAAAGACCTAGCTAATAGCCCCTAAACTTTAAGTAGTTAAGGACCTTTAAGTCCCTAAATATAGAGTATATTAGGTATTAATTAACATTATTAATTTAAAAAGTATATTTAGAAATTGAAAGCTATTATATATAGCTATTAATTATAAATTAAACCCTTAAAGAAGTTTTATATTAATTAAAATATACACTTTAATAAAAAAATATATTTATTTATCTATATATAATAGAGAATAGTGGTTTAAAATATAATATATTAATATATTGTTTTTAACTCCCTATTAATTTACTAAAAAATATAAAAATAAAGCAGTTATTTATATACTATAAAGCCTTCTAAATAACTAATATATTAAATTAAAGGATAAAAAAGTAGTAAACCTTTAAAGAACTACTTTAAATATCTCTTTAGAACTTAAAGCTTTTATAGATATATTTACTTTTAATAAAGTTAATATACTTTTATTTATTAAAGATATAAACTATTTAATTAACCTTTTACTTAATACTTTACCCCTTTATAAACCTATATACCCTTTATCCTTAAATAAGCTTAAAATTCTATAAAAATACCTTAAAGAAAACTTAATAAATAAATAAATAAAACCTTTAAAAAGCCTTATTAATACCTTTATACTCTTTATATTTAAAAAGAATAGCACCCTTTAACTATATATAGATTATAAAGGTATTAATAAAATTATACTTAAAAATTACTATATATTACCCTTTATATTAAAAATTCTAAATTACTACTAAAGGGCTAAGTTCTTTATTAAAATTAATATTAAGGATATATACTACTAGATTTATATTAAAAAAAGAAATAAATAAAAGATAGCGTTTTATATTTAATATAATTACTATAAATACTTAATTATATTATTTAAACTTACTAATACACTAACTACTTTTTAAAGCTATATTTACTAAGCTTTAAAAGGCTTAATTAACATTATTTATATAGTATATTTAAATAATATCCTTATTTTCTTAAGAATAAAGAAGGAATATATTAACTATATTTACTAAGTCTTTAAATAAATAAAAGTAGTAGAATTATATATAAAACCTTTTAAGTATACCTTTTATTAAAACTTAATAGAATTCCTTAGATTTATTTTATTTATTAATTAAATAGTAATAAGTAAATAGTATGTAAAAACTATTAAAGATTAAAAGGAACTATAAAAGTATTAAAATATATAAGTATTCCTAAGATTTTATAATTTCTATTAATAATTTATATACTGCTACTCTATAACTATAGTACCTTTAAATATATTAATAAAGGGTAGTTAAAAGGGAATACTAATTAAGAAATTCTTATTTAAAGAGAAGAAATATATAGTATTTAACTAGCTAAAAGTAGCTTTTTAAAAAGCGCCTTTACTTTATTACTACTAGCTAGGCTAACTTATTTATATTAAAATAAACGCTTTAATATTTATAATAGCTAGCATTATATTATAACTAAATAATAAAGGGTAATATTACCTTATTATATTTTAGTTTTATAAATTTATAAATACTAAGTAAAATTATAAAATAACTAATTAAAAACTCTTTATAATAGTTAAGTCCTTTAAATATTAATAATATTATTTAAAAGAAATAAATAACTTAATAGAAGTATTATTAAACTACTATAACTTATAATTATTTATAATATAAAGAAGACTTAATAAGTAATAAATAAAATAATATATATTTTTAAGTTTATTTAACTTTATAATAAAGCATTAAATAAGGAAAAGTAACTCTATTAATACTTTATTAAAAAGGCTTAATTATAAAAATAAAAGGCTAAGTAATAAAGAAATAATTTCTAAGCTATAAAGATAAATAATACTAAGTACTATAAATAAAGACTTATTTATAGAGAGGTAATAGCTTAGTAAAATACCTTTAAAGATATAATTAGTCCTAGTTAGTAAAGAGTATAAGCTTTACTTTATTACTTAAGTAGCTAAAGTAGTTATTAAAATGCTAGCTAAATTATAGATAAAATTAAGTAATTTTAAAAATAAAGTTACCTATATTTAATATATTAATATATAAAATATATAAAAGGCTATTAAGTTATTTAACCTTTATATAATAGAGATTTATAAATCTTTAATAAAAGGACTATAAAAAGTTTAAAAGTAGAATTTAAATCTTAAAGAAATTATTAAAAGTTTAGTTAAAGTAAATTTAAAGGAAAAGGTAAAGGTATAGTAATATAATATAAGTAGCCTTTTACTATATAAAAATTAAATAGTTATTCCTTAAAAGCCTATTTTATAGTAGAAGCTTCTATAGCTATATTATAATAATCCCTTAGTTAGTTATTTTAAAATAAATAAAACTATTAAGCTTTTATATTAAGTCTTCTATTAGCTAGTAATAAAATAAATAATATTAAAATATATTTTAAGCTATAAAATATACTAAAGAGTTATAGCTTAATAGTATTAATTATATAAATAGCTAAAATCCTTACTAATCCCTTAGTAACCTTAGGTTAAAGTTTCTATAGATTTTATTATAAAGCTACTAAAGGTATATCATAATAATAAATAAGTAAATATAATATTGTTAAAAATAACAGCTATTTTCAGGAGACCTCATCCACTATAAGGACTTTCAACAGGCCTTATAACGACCCTAACTCTGACCTTTATAGGGACCTTTATAGGGGGTCTTTAGGTTAAAAGCTAGCGGCGGTGCGCGTAACACACACGTGTGCACGCGTGTAGCAAGCGCAAAAATAGATGTTTTAGCTAAGAGCTTATAGCTATAAGCACCCTACTTTTCTAGCTTTTTCGCCCTTAATTACGCATTTTAACAGTTAGCGTACGCTTAATTAGGAAGCTAATAAACTATTAGCTTTAGCAATTAATTTTTATAGTAATAAAGTATACTAACTAAATTTTATTTAAAGATTTAGGCTGCACTATTTAATAGCTATAAGGCCTTAAGTTATATAACTTATAAGCTACTTTAAAGGAGGAAATAAAAGGTCTTTAAAATTAAATTATATAAGGACTAAGGGTTATAGAAAGGAAATATAAGGAGTTTTATTATTGCTAAAGTAAAGGGAATTTTTCTATATAAATTTCTTAATTTTTAGATTTTTAGGATTTTTTTTATATATAGATTTTTACTAAGTAAATTTTTAGTGTATATATTAGTAGGTTAGTTATATAGCTATAAATCTATTTTTTTATTTTCCTATATAAATAAATTTTATAGAAAATAAAAAGTAGCTTATAAGCCCTTACTAGCTATATAAATCTATTAATAAACTTAGTAAGTATATAAAAAAGAACACTTATCTCCTTATAGCTACCTATAACTATATAGACTATTAATTAAATCTACTACCTATAATATTAAATAAATTAAATAAAATCTAAGAAAATTCACTTATATTTTATAAGCTAGAATTTAGCGTATTTTATATACTAAAAAGCGTGTATTAAGCTTTTAATATAGAAATAAAGCCTATAGTAACCGCTATAATGTTGTAGAGACCTTCTAACTGCTAGCTTACTAAGCCTTACTACCTTAGTACTTTAAAGGGTAAAAGCCTCTATAAACCCCTTATTTCTAATAGATTATAAGCTTAAAAGCACTTTTTAAGTACTAAAAATTTACTGAATTTTATAGAATAAAGAGAAAATTTACTAGAAATTATTTAAATTTTCTACATTAAGGTATAGACTTAAAGAAAAACTTAAAAGCTATTATTCCTTCTATAAAAATAAAATAAATTTACTAAAAGAAGTCTCCCCTTCTATAAAATAGAGAGAAATACAATATAAAAGAAATTCTACTTCTATAAAAATAGAATCTGCAAATTATAGAAGTATTCCTACTTCTATAAAAAAAAAAAAAGAAAGGAAAAGA
>SRPY01000211.1:0-45283 GCA_018360145.1 Claviceps africana
AGAAAAAAAAAAAAAAAAAAAAAAAAAAAAAAAAAAATAAAAAAAAAATAATAATAGAAAAAAAAAGAGAGATAAAAATAAAGGGAAAAATAAAAGAAAATAGAAAACCTAAACTTATTAGCTATAAAGCTAGCTATAGGGCTGCCTATATATCCCTATACCTCTCTTACTATAGCCCCTTCCTTAGACCTCTCTCCCCTTTACTTTACTACTACTATTATTATCCCTTCCCTTTCTATCTTTAAACCCCTTTACTACCGCTTTAAAGCTAATATAAGCTTTACCTACACTTATTAAAGACTATTCTATTAAGTTATTTTATTACTTTAATAAATAAATAATTTAGTTTATATAGATTAGTATTTTATACTTAAAAATACTGCTATAGCTAATAGTTATAGTAAAGGCTTAATTTAAACTCTATATTAAAGTTAATTTAGTATTAATAAAGTACTTAGCTGTTTACTAAATAACTTTATATAAATTACACTATATAATATTAGTTATTAATATATCTCTACTAAGGGATTAAGTTAGACTTATATTAAATACTATAGAATTATTTAGGTTATATTAGGCCTAAAAGTCTATAACTTCCTACACTATATTATAAACCACTACTATATAAAATAAAGCCTACCTTTAGTTAGTATTTAACTTAGCTTTATATTAAACCTTAAACTTATTAGGTATAACTTACTAAGCTATATATATTTAAAATAATTTAAACTAATACTTAGAATTTAAGTTAATTATAGCGGCCTTACTATAAATCTATATTAAACACCTATTAGACTAATTATAGTAATAAATATTAGGATCTTCTATTTTAATAAAGTAAAGGGAGTATAAAAATGCCTACTTTATACTTTATATAGGTTAGAATTAAGGCCTAAATAGGTATAAAGGGGGATTAAGTACTTATTAAAAGGCCTTTAATTTTTAATTAACTAACTATTTTCTTTACTACTTAGAATTAATATAACACTAAAGGTTTAAACTAGCTTTAATATAGGGATTAAAATAGCCTATATTAAATTTTAAAAGGGAAAGGGATATTTATAATTTTTTAACTAAATATAAAGAAAAAAAGAGAGAAAAAGAGAAAAAACCCTTAAAGGGTTCCCTCTTTATTTATAAAAAAAGAGTAATACCTTAAATTACTTATTAAATTATTTATTAATATATTAAACCTATTTAAGTAATTAATAACTATTATTTTACCACTATACTACACCTATACTGCCTACTACTAAGGCTTAACTTAGTTTTATATTTAGTATTTATTAAATTAGTAACTCCTAATAATTTAGTATATAATAATTACTTAATTTAATAATTAGCGTGCCCTTAGATTAGTAGTGTAGCTATATTATAACCTATAACCTTCTATAACCTTCTACACCTTTCTATATTGCCTTACGTTCTATAGTGTATAGCTAGCACACTATACCCCTTTTAATAACCTAACTTAGCCTTAAATAGAGCCTAACTTAGGCCTATAAAGTCCTTACCCCTCCCCCCTTTAAATTTAATATATTTTTATATACCTTTTTATATATACTACTTATGCCCTTTATTAAACTCCTTTTAATAACTATAGCTAAAGCTTAGTTAACGGTATATTAATTTTTATAATAGGCACTGCTTAAGGCCTAATTTAAGCCCTTTTAGCACCTATACCCACTACTATATATAGGTTTTCCCCTCTATTCTAAGGTTTTTTCTATATAGGTCACTAAGATAAGGTACTAGCTAAGGGCTCTATGCCCCTTAGAGTAAATAAAATAAATAAATAAAATAAATATAGTAGTATATATTAAGTAAATTAAAGAGAATATTAATAAATAGTTTATTATAAAATTTAAAGAACTTTATTAAAAGCTTATTAAGGTTAAAGGCTTTTTAGCTAATTAATCCTTTAATTATATTATATATCTTTAAGGCTATAAAGTAGTTTTCTTTTAAAAATATAGTAAAGTTAAGTTAAAGGCTAAGATTAGTTAATATATTATTTATATAAATAATTAAAGTAAAAAAGAATTTATTAAAAAATACCTTTACTTTATTATAATAAAGAGTAACTAAAGATATACTATTACTACTATAATAAAGGGCTAAAACTTAAATAGTTTTAAGTAATAAGCTATTATAAAGTTAAGTTTATTATTTTAATTTTTAAAAGTTACTTTTCTTAGCTATTATATCTACTATTATATAGTATTAAAAGCTATATTATTCTTTATAAATAATTTATTCTTAATTTAAAGCTATATTAATAATAGCTTATTAACTTACTTTAGTATAGTAGTATTATTAAAGTCTTTAAGTATATTTTATATTATAAATAGCTTTATAAATTTTAAAGGTTTATTATAGCTATACTTTAAAGGTATTATAAAGGCCTTTTAATATAAAAAAGGTAGTAATAATAATAAGTTTAGCTATAAATTATATAATAAAGAAGATAATTTAATAAAAAGTATTAAAAATAGCTAATATAAAAAAAGAGTAAAAGTAATATACTATCTTTATAGTAGTAAGTATTTTATTTATTTAAAGCTATTTAAAGTAATATAAAGTTTATTTAATAATATTAATTATAAAACTATAATTATAAAAAGTAATATAAATAAGCTATAAAATATAGTTAGATTTAATAAAGTTTAATTCTTTTAAAAATTAAGTTTAAAGGTTAATAAATAATTTAATATAATTAATAATATTATCTCTTTTACTTTATATTTACTATATTATTTTACTTTAAAGTATAATAAATTTAAATTATTATTAAGCTATAATTATTAAAAGTTTATTATTATTAAGTAATATATAGCTATATTAATTTTAAAGAAAGTAGTATTAATTAAAGTTATTAATAAAGATATAATAATACTATAATAGCTTTATAAAAAAGTTATAAAGAGGAGTTATTTAATTATAATAGTAAATAAAAAAGTAAATAAAGTAAATATTAATATTATAAAGGGTTATAGTATATTAATTAATACTAAACTATATTATTTATAAGCTAAGGCTATATTAATAGTAAATATAAATAGCTATTCTTTTACTTTAAGCTATAAGTTAATAAAAACTTAAATTTAGGTTTAAAAGGTTTTTATTAATACTATTTAGTTTTTAAATTATTACTATATTAATTTTAAGTTAGAATTTAAAAGCTAAGTAAATAAATTATATCTTTTTCTATATATTTTAATATATTACTTATAATATTATATTTAATTAAAAAGTAAGGCAGTTTTTTATAATAAAAGGGTTAATTTAGTATGAAAGTAATAGCTAAAAAAGGCTTTAATAGTGCTTTAAAGCCTTTATAGTAAAGGTATAAATATTATATTAAGGCTTAAGTATTAATTATAGCTACTTTAAAGGTATTTATTATATTTTTAAAGTAAAGCTTTATTAAAAAAAGTATTATTAACTTATTTATATTAGTTATAGATTTAAACCTTAGTTTAGTTATTTATATTTATAAAGGTTAGTATAAATAAAGTAATAAAGCTATTAAGCTAATTTAAATATATAGTATAGGCTTTTATTTAATAGTTATTAATAATTAAGTAGTGTTTTAACTAAATAAAGTAAATATTTATATAATTAATATATTACTCCTACTTTATATTTATAATAGCTAGGTAATTAATTTTAAAAGTATACTTAATAGTAGTATAGTAGCTATAATATAAAGTTATAATATAGTATATAATAATATAATTAAATTTAAAGTATTAATAGTATTAATATAAGTAAAGAGCTTTATTATATAATTTAGCTTTAAATATTTTAGCTTTATAAATAACTTCTTTATAATATAGTCTATTAACTATATTAATATCTTTAATTTTAAAAATAAAGGGGGCTTATATTATAATAGTATAGAGTTTTTATACTATAATTTTAATAATATTACTACTATTAATAAAGGTAAAGTAATAAAGAATATCTTCTTTAATAACTTAATATATATAATAAATAGGGAATCCTTTAATAATAATACTAAATATTTATTAGTTTAGTATTATATTTAAGCTAAAAGTAGTTTAAATTTATTTTATATTTTTAATATAAAGTTAGGCTATATTTTTAAAGGTAATTACTATATTACTACTATAGAGGCGCCTTATAATTACTATAGTGTCTTTATTTATAGCTTTATTAATAATATAAATAATATCTTTTAAGCTATATTATTTAATTACTTTACTAATTAAATTACCTTTAATAATTGTTTTTTTATAAATATAAGGTAGTATTACTATAAAGGTAGCTAAATAAATAAGCTTATTAATTATTAAAGTAGTACTATTAACTATAATTCTAGTCTATATTATAGCTAATATAGTTTTAAGTTAAATAGCCTTTTTAATTACCTTTTTAACTATTACTTTAAGGTTAGTAGTTATAATTAATTTTTAAGAGTTAGTAGGTTATTTATAATAGGCTTATATTATTTCTATATTAATAATATATAAAATAACCTTTTAAACTCCTTTTAATAAAAAAGTTAGTATAAGTTTAGTAATTTTATTATATTTTTATTATAAATAAACTAATATTTAGTTTTAAGCTATATTAACTATAGTATTAACTTAGTTTTTTACTATAAACTTACTATAGTAAGTTAAGGGATTATAATAACTCTATAAAAAGCTATAGTTTTTTATATTAATATTTATTATTATTACATTATTTATTATACTTACACTTTAAGCTTAATACACTATTATAAAGAGAGGTAAATAAATATAGTAAAACTTTTTATTTACTTTTTAAGTTAATTTAAGTTAATTTTATAGCGTTATTGTAGTATAGGCGAAATTGCAAAAGTTTTTTTAATAATTATAACTTAATAATATATAAACTATAAAATATAGTTAAACTTAATAAAGTTAAGGCCTTTTAAGTATTTAATAGTTATATTAAAAGTAGCTTAAATATAGTTAATAATATTACTATATTTACTATAAAAGAATTATATAACCTTACTTTATAATATAATAAGTTTCAACTACTACTACTTTATTATTAATAAAAGAAGTTTACTATTTGAAAATATTTTACTATAGTAATTTTATAAAGGGTAATATTAATTAAAGTTATTAATAAATACACTTTAAGGTTATAATATAATGTGTTAGGCTAAAGGGTCAATAGAAATGTGTAATAGGATTTAGTTAGGAATTAACTTAATATAACTATAAAGGAAGGAAAAGGAAAAGAGCCTTTAATATAGTAGGGATTAATTAATTAAAAGGTATAAAGAGGTTCTCTTTTTCTAAATAGCTTAGAGAAGGTAACGGCTGCTATTATAAATTTTTATATATACTTAATTTAATTAATTAATTAATTTAAGCCTAGCTACTGCTATAGTATCCCCCCTTTAGTATATATACACTAAGGTTAATTTATTGTAATACCTTTATTTTTTTTAATATCTTTAACTTTAGACTATTTAATTAATTTATTAACCTATTAATAAAACTAACCCTAATTATTTTAATAGCGCAGTTATAGTTATAGCACTTTTACAATACCTTTGATTTATTAGGGCACACAGCCTCCTTATATGTGTTGTTCTCTCTCTTCTTTAAGCTGTTACAATAGCTATTATAAATTTAATAAAAGGTATAGTTTAGTGTAGTTTATATATTAAAAAGTATATTAAGTATATATTATAGCTTACTATATTAATTATATATTAATTAATATTACTATAGATTAACTATAATATAGCTTTATATTAATAATAAATATATAATATCATTTATTTTCCTTAAGTAATAAATTAATAATAGCTAAAGCTTAAATTAAGGGGGTATTTATTAATTATATTTAATTTCTATACTATAATTATATTAATTTTAATATAGGTTTCTAGCGCTAAGTATATAAAATAGGTTTTTTTCTATATATTTTAATATATAACTTTAATTATATATATTAAATAGACTATTAAGTTAATAGCTATATATTTCAATCTATATTAAAAATAAATTATTAGCTAAAAAAAGCCTTTATAGTATTTTATTAAATTAATATTAATTAAAAGTTAAGTAAATAAATATAAACTTAATTACTATATTTTTATAGTAATACCTTTTATAATAAAGAGTTATTAATATTATAGTATTAATTATATAAAGTAACCTTTATTTATTTATTTTCTTTTATTATTAAAAGAGAAGTAATAAAGGCTTAAAGCTAGTTTAAATATATATTATAAATATAATACTATTACTTATTTATAATATTATATTATTATAATTAAGTAAAGTACTATTGTATATAGTTTATATAGTGTTTTTATATTACCTTTATTAAAGCTAAATAAGCTAACTTTTTAGCTTTATAATATTTAATATTATATAAACTATAATATACTACTATATTATAATATAAAGTAATATATTTAAATTAAAAGTAGCTATAGTATTAATAAAAATAAAGGGTATTATTATATAGTTTAGCTTTAAATATTTCTACTTTATAAATAACTTTAAAGTAATATAAATAATTAGCTACTTTAATTTTATTAATTTTTATAATTAAAGGGGACTTAATAAAGATTATATAGAGTTTTTATATTTATATTTATATTAATTTTAAGCTATTATTTTTAATAAAGTTTTATAAAATTTTATTTATTATTTAGTCTTTAAAGTAATAAATAAAGAAGCCTTTAATAATAATATTAAAAAAGTAGTAATTAAGTATTACTTTTAAGGTAAATATAATTTAAATTTAAATTATATTTTTAATATAAAGTTTTACTATATTTAAAAAAGTAATAATAATATTATTACTATAAAGTTAATATATTACTACTATAGTATTAATCTTTATAGTATAGTTAATAGCTTTAATAATATTTTTAAAGGATTTATTTTAAATTACTTTAAAAATAAAAAATCCTTTAATAATAGTAAATATAAAGGCTTTATATTAGCTATATATTATAGCTATATTATTTATATAAAGAATAATATTTTATATACTCTTTAATATTAATATTAAAATAAGTTTTATTAATTCTTTATATTTAACTTTAAAATAATTTAATATTAATTTATATATTAAAAGTAATATATATTTAATTTATAGTTTTATTATAAATTTACCTTAACTTATATTAAAGTAGTATTAACTATAAATAAAGCTATTATAATTTCTATTATTAATATTTATTAATATTTTAGCACTTATTATATTTATATTTTAATATTAATATACTATTAAAAAGAGAGGTAAATAAATATAAGAAATCTTCTTCTATACTTTTTAAGTAGTTTAAAGTTAATTTTATATTATTATAGTAGTGTAAGCGAAATTATAAAAGTTTTTATTATTTATAAAGCTGTGATAGATTCGAGCTAGTGGCTTAGATCCTAGATATAGAATAATATAGAGAGGGCTTATTAACTTTATTAAAAAAGAATAGAGAATATATACTACCTATAGTACTTTACTATACTTCCATTAAAACTATTTTTAGTAAGGCCTTACTAAAACTCTATTAAGTAAGTGTATAGAGATTTAAAAGTATATAAATTAATAAAAAAAAAGAGAGATTAAAGACTTTCCTTTTTTTATAGTTAATAATAACTTTATTAATATTAAATTATAATAGCTATTTAAGTTAATTTATAATATTTATTAACTATTAATTAATATAGTAAAGTTAATATAGACTTAATAAGTAATAACTATTAAAGTTAATTTAATAATATTTATAAACTACACTTTCTTTAAAACATAATTATATAATATAAAGCGTAATTAGTAGAGATATACCTTTATATAATAGTAATAAAGGTAGTAATATAAAGTATTATATTTATAACCTTTATAATAACTATAGTCTCTATATTAAAATAGCTTAAATATAAACCACTTTTTATAAAAATATTATATAATAGTAATAAAGCTTTTTTTAAGTATAATAAAGCTTTATAGCTTATAAATTAAAGGCTAACTTAAACTTTATTAATATTAATTATAATAAATAGTTTTTAATTTATTAAAACTTAGGCTTAAAAATATAAAAATATATTGCTTTATTTTTTAAACTAAAGTATATCTTTAAGTATAATTTTTAATACTTTTTTTAATACTTTAATAGTATATTTATAAACCTTTATTAAAAGAAATAAATAGTCTTTAAACTAAATTAACTTAAATAGTATATAAATAAGTAATTTAATAATTTTTATATTTATTTTAAATAAAAGCTTATTTTTATTAAAGGTATTAATTAAGTAAATATAGTAAAACTCTTTAAGCTTTATACTATATTTAATAAATATATATATAACTATTATATAAGCTATAATATCCTTTATAATAATTACTATAAAGTAGTTAAATATTACTATAATATTACTTTAAATATTAACTTTTACTATTTAAAAAAATATACTAAGGCTTATTAATATAATTATTAAGCTTAAAACTATAAAGGGGATGTTTTTATAACTAATATTAATACTATTACTTTTAAAAACGTTACTTTAAAGATAAATAAAAGGCTTATAAAAAATAAAGCTTAAAGTAAAATAACTTACTTAATAAAGAGTAAATAGATATTATAAATAAAATAAAATATTATTAAATAGTAGTATTAAGTAAGCTAATACTTATATTATAATATAGTAAAACACTACATTTAAAGTTACAACTTTCTTTTTATTTATTACTTAAATAAAGTAGCTATTTAAATATATAAGGTTTTTAATAAAGAGACAGTAAATAAACCTTTTAAATTTAATTTAAAAAAAGAGATATTTACTACTTAAGTTTTAATAATAAATATTAATTTAATAATAAATTATATTACTAACTTTTTAATAACTTAATATATTTATATAAAGAGATAAAAGGCTATATAAAAAAATTACTATTTCTTTTACTTATTCTTTATAATAATATTATATTCTTTATTACTTAGGTTAATAGTAGTTATAATAGTTTTACTATTATAAATAAATATATTATATAATACTTAAAACTTTAATATATTTCCTTTTTTATATTATATTAAGTTATTATAATAGTAAAAGCTATTTTAAAATAAAATTAAGCCCCTATAAAGAATTTATATATAACTTACTTAATTTAATTTATAGCTAATATTAATAAATAAATATTCTTTATTATAGCCTATATAATTTTAAGTTTTTTATATAACTATATCCTTAAATTACCTTAATTATTATAAAATAAAATTAAAATTTACACTATTTAATGCTATTTTATTATAAAAGTTTAATTAAGCTTTTAAGTTTAAGCCTTAAATAGCTATTATATTTCTATCTCTATTATAGTAATATTAGGATTTATTTATATAGCTTTAATATAATATATAGTTAAATTAAATACACTTATTACCTTTATAATAATAAGTTTAAAAGAGATTAATATTATTTTATTAAATATAGTAAATAGCTTAATTCTTTTAAATAGTAATATTATTATATAGCTTTTATTTAAATTATAGAATTTTATAAATATCTTTAAAAAAAAGAAAGTAAGTGCTTTTTTACTATATTAAAGCTATTTAAATTACTATATATACTTATAAAATAACTTAAATAGCTTTACTTTAAAACTTTTATAGGTATTATTATATAATGTATTTTATAACTAACTCTTTAAAATTTAAAAATAAATTATAAATTTTATAAATAAAGGTTAAATTTAAATATTATTCTCCTTAACTATAATATTAATCCTTTTTATTAAAAAAATAAGTAAAAAATAGTGATTTTATATTAATTATTATACTTTAAATAAAGTTATAAATTAAAACTAATACTTACTATTACTAATAAAAGAGACTTTATAATTCTTAATAAAGGCTAAATAGTTTATAAAGCTTAATATTTATATAGCTTTCTATTATTTATAAATAGTAGTAGAGAATAAACACTTTATAGCTTTTTATATATAATTTAGCCTCTTTAAGTAGTTTATTTACCTTTTTAGCTTAATTAAAGCTTTAGCTATATTTTAATAATATATTAATAATGCCTTAAGTAATACCTTTAAGCTATATATTACTACTTATTTTAATAATATTTTAATTTATATTAATAAGTTTTAAAAGAATTATATTTAATATATATAAAAGGTTTTTTTTTATTTTTATAAAGTAAGCCTTTACTTTAATATTAATAAATATACCTTTAATATAAAGGAGATAAAGTACTTAAGGTTTATTATTAATATATAGTATAAGCTTTACTTAAACTTAAAGAAAATTATAGCTATTTATAATTAAAAGGCCTTTATTAAAGTATAAAGGGTTTAAAGCTTTTTTAGTTTTATAAACTTTTATTAAAAATATATAGCTAGCTTTTTTAACTTTATTAGCTTACTTTTTATATTTATTAAAAAAAGTATATTATTTATTTAATTAATAAAATATAAAGCTACTTTTACTACTTTAAAGAATATATTTATTATATACTTAATTTTAACTTAATAAAATCCTAAAAAAGATATTATAGTTAAGGCTAATACTTTAAAAAAGGTATTAAAGAGTTACTTATTTTAGTATAATAAAGAAGGTATTTTATAATTAATAGCTTACTACTTAGCTTATTTATTAAATATTAAATAAAACTATATAATTTATAATAAAGAACTATTAAATATTATCTTTTACCTTAAAGTTTAATTAGCTAAATTATATAGTATAGCTTAATTATTTATAATTTTTATTAACTATAAAAATCTAAAGTACTTTATTAATTTATATAAAATATTAAAATAATAAATATAATAAATAAAAATATTAATACTTTTTAACTTTTATCTCTATTATTACTTTAGTTTATAAACTACTAAATTAAATACTCTTTTATAATATAAATAAAATAAAAGCTATAACTTTCTTAACTTTTAAAGCTTAGTTTACTTTATTTTAATTTCTATTATTAATATATAAAAAAAATATTAACTTAACTTTATTTAAAATTCTATTAAAACTTTTATAGCTACCTTAGCTTTAATAGTACTACTATTTAAATATAAGCTATTTTTAAAGAAATATATTAAAGACTTTTAAAACTAAGCCTTAATAGTAAACTTAATTTATTATATAAAGCTATAACCTTTATATAATAAAGTATAGTGTTTTTTATTTAAAGCTACTATTAAAGCTTAAATAAAAAATTATAGTATTAATATCTATAAAGTGTTATTATTTTAAAGGTAATTATAAATATTATAATATAAGCCTTTTATAACTATATTAATTTAATATATATATTATTTTTCTTTATTAAAATACTTAAAGAAAAATATAACCTTTTAAGCCCTTTATTATAACTTTTATTAAAATAAAATATTTATTAATATAGTATAATATATCTATAATTATTTCTATTATAAAAGATATAAAAGCTATAAGTTTTAATAAAGCTATCTTTAACTAATTTTAGTATTAAACTATTATTAATTTTAAATTTTAATTAATTTTATAATAAAGCTACTTACCTTTAATAATTAAATATTATAATACTTTATAATTATTATAAACTATTTCTTTAAATATATTTAATTAAAGGTAATAATAAATATAATAATTAAAGAGTATATTATTTAATTTTTATTTTATTAATAGTAGTTTTATAGCTTTTTTTATAGTATTATTTTTAACTATAGTTTAAATTAAATTAGCTTCTTTTAATTTACTTTTTACTCTTTAATAAAAATTAAATAATTACTCTCTATTATTTATTATTTTTAAATAAATAAAGATATAAAGTAAATAAATTAAAAAATTTAAATAGCCCTTTATATAATAGTAGAATTCTTATAATATAATTAATTATTTTACTTTTCTATTTATTAGTTAATATTAAATAACTATATATTTATAGTATTTAAAATAAATATAAATAAAGTAATTTATAAATATAATATAAAATTTATTTAATATCTATTAAAATTACTTTAAAGCTATATATTCTTTAAAAGTTATATAGTTTAATTCCTTAAATATATTTAAAAAAGTATATAATTAGCTTAAGTAGTAATTAACTTTATTTAATAATATTAATAAAATACTTTAAATAAATTATAATACTTTATTAAGTATTTTTAAATTAAAGATTTTATATAGCTTAATTTATAATATATTAAAATTAACTATTTTAATTATAAATTTAATTAAATTATAGTAAAATACTATATCTTTAAGGTCTTTATATTTTTTATTATATACCTTAATATTTTAAGTAATATTTACTTAATCTTTTATATTAATTTTATTAAATACATAGTAAATAACCCTTTACTTTTTTAAATAGTTTAAAATATATACTTAAACTTACTTTTATTAATATTTAAAAAGAATACTACTTTAATAAAATATATAATTAAAGAGGTTTTTATAGCTAAGAATACTTAAAGTAAAGGCTAATAATATAATATTTTAATTAAATAAATAAGCTATAAATAACTTATATAAAAGCTTTTAAAATTTATAAAGAATATAAAGGTATTAATATAATTTAAATTATAATAAAGGGATATATAATTCTATAATAAATATATTATATAATAATAAAGTTTAATTTTATATTTACTTAAAGGCTTATTTAAATTTAAATAAAATTCTATAATATATTTTACTTTTACTTTATTTATTATTAATAATTATAATTATTATTTTTATTAAACTCTTTCTTTTTATTATTTCCTTTATTCTTTATTTAATTAAATAATAAAAGCTATTATAAATTTTTATATTACTTTACTCTTTATATAAAAAAAAATAATAAAGGTATTTATATTATAAATATAGTAAGTAAAGTATAAATAAATACTATTATTATAGCTTATTATTAAAACTAATATTAAATATATAAATAATATTAATAATTAAAGCTATTATAAAAAAGTAAGTAAGTTTTAATTAAAAATCATTAAACTAATAATATAGTAATAAATATATATTATATAGTATTATATTTAGCTTATATTAAATTAATAATATTAAAAATAAAGGTATAAAGGTTTTAAAATATATAAAGGCTAAATAAATTATAAGCTAATAATAAAAAAGAAGTAAATTTAAATATATTTAAATATATATATAATATTTAAAGAAAGGTATTATAAAAAGTAATAAATAATTATTATACTTTAAAATATATATATTTAATATACTTTAAAGATTATAAAAAAGTAGTTATATTATAAATAATACCTTTAATATAGTATAAAAAGTAATTAATATAAAATATAATATTTTAAAAGGTAATAAATTAATTTTAAATATCTTTTAAAATATTAAATAAAGAGATAATAATATAGTTTATTATTAAAGTAATATTTAAAAAAATAAAGATATTACTTAAAAAGGTAAGAGTTTTTAAAATATTAAATTAATTACCTATATTTATTAAAGGTATTAAAGGTATATAAATAAAGGGTAGTCTTTAAAGAGATATATTAAATATAATAAATAGTATTATTATAAAGGCTAAAGTAAAGGTAGTAGTAAATAATAAAATAATAAATATAATAAATAAAGGAGTAATAATAGTATTAACTATAGAAATAATAAATATAGTAATAATAGTAGTAATAATAAAAATACTTTTAATTTTTTAATTAAATAATTATTATTATTAATATTAAAATAAGTACTTTATATACTTTAAAAATATTTTCTTTAGTTAAGTAAAGTTAAGTTTTAACTAAATATATTAAAATAATATATTATAAGTAGTAAAATAGTAAAAATAGCTAATAATAATATTATAATAAATAGTGTTTATTATATTATAAATAAAATAATATAATTATAAATTAATAGCTAATTATTTATACCTTTAATTATAAATATAATAATATTATTAATAAAATATATATAAGTTATTTTTAATTAAAAAGTAGTAAAGTATATTATTTATAGTAGTATAAATAAAGTATAAAAAATATAGTAAAATCTTTTATTAATAAATAAAAAACTATTTATCTTTAAAGTTACTTTAAATTAAATACTTTTTTAATATATATAGTAAATTCTTTTTTATAAAGGTATTAATAAAAGTAAAGGTAAATATTTTACTAAAATATATTAAATTAGCTTTATATTTATATAAAATATATATATTACTTATATAAATATATAATAAATTAAATATTAAAATATAAAAAGTAAGCTATATTAATAAAAGTAGTAATAGATTTATATATAAAAGGTAAAATAAATAATAGTAATGTAAAGTAACTATTAAAATAATATTATAAAAAAAATATAAAAAATATTAAAAAAAAAACTAAATAAATAAAAAGTATATTAATAAAATAAAAGTTAATAAAAAGGGAGAGATCTTAAAGGGGCTTTTATATTTATTATAAATCTCTAAAGTAATTATAAATAAAAGGCTATTTATTATTATTTTATTTTACTAATCTCTTATATAATAGGCATTAAGTATTTAAACTATTAATATTACTTAACCTTTTTTATTTTAACTATTATTAAAATTAAAATACTATTAAGTTAATAAAATCTTAAAGGTTAATGCTAATAAATTAATTAAAGTAAAGAAAGAAGATATATAATATAGTAACTATAAATAGATATTATAAAGATAAATATATTATAGCTAAGAGGTATAGTTTTAAAATATATTTCTTTTATTAATAAATTACTTTATATATTATACTATAGTATAAGTATATATATTATATTATTAATAGTATAAAGGAGTAGTAATATAAAAGGTAAAAAAGGGGCTATATAATAAATTTAAGCTAGTAATTTAGATTTTAAATATAAAATAATATAAAGAGAGCTTATTAGCTTTATTAAAAAAAATAAGGGATATATACTATTTATAGTGCTTTACTATACTTTTATTAAAATTATTTTTAATAAAGATTTACTAAGACTTTATTAAGTAATTATATAGAGATTTAAAAATATATAAACTAATAAAAGAAAAAGAGAGATAAAGGACTTCCCTTCTCTTTATAGTTAATAATAACTCTATTAACGCTAAATTACAGTAGCTATTTAGGCTAGTCTATAATAAAAGCTTATATTAATATATTCTTTAATAAATATAGAAAGGGATTATTATAAAAGTTTATTATATTATATTTTAGTTAAGTTAAGTAAGCTAATTAAAGGTTATAAAAGATATAGTAAGTATTAGTAGCTTTATATCCCCTTTAACTATAGCTAATTTAATAGTATATAGTCTATATATAGTTACACTAAGAATTCTTTATAAGGGAGTAATTCTAATATTACCTTAGCTTATATTAACGTAATAATAACTACAAATAAAGCTATTATAATTTCTATTATTAATATTTATTAATATTTTAATATTTATTATATTTATATTTTAATATTACTAGATTATTAAAAAGAAAAATAAATAAATATAAAGAATTTTTTTCTATACTTTTTAAGTAGTTTAAAGTTAATTTTATATTACTATAGCAGTATAGGTTAAATTATAAAAGGTTTTTATAAGGTTTATTAAAAAAAAGTTTAAATAATCAAACAGTTAATAATATAAGTAAAGAAAATATAAAAGTAAAAAAAACAAATTATAAAGCTTTAAATTAAAAAGTAAAAAGAAATACTAATATTTTTATAATAAATTCTTTAATAATAATTAAAAAAACATTAAAGGTTAAAATATAAATTTATTTATATATTTATAAATAATTTATAAGGCTAGCCTATAGTAACTCTTTATTACTAATATTTAGTTATATACTTAATATATAAACTATAAGTAATATATTTATAAAAAAAGAATTAAAAAAAAGTAAGCTTTAATTAATATATTAATTAATATATTATTTTTATTTAGCTACTTAATTAATAGTTAATAATTTTAAAGCTTGTTTTAATTATTTAAAAATAATATAGTACTTTAAATTAAATAATGTTTTTTATTTTTCATATTAAAAGTTTATTAATTTAATAAAAGGTTTATAAAGTAATATTTCAATTATTTATACCTTAATATTTAAAGAAATAAATTTAAATATATAAAGCGTTTATAAAAAAGCTTATGTAATGGGCTAGGTCTTTGACCTAGCCTAGCTTGGCCTGCAGCTGGCGGCGGTTGCCAAGCCCTGCGTACGACCGGCAATATAAGTGTCAATTGACCAGAGACCCGCAACTCTGATCAATACGTATCCTTTTGTCCTAGCTAACTAGTGCAGCTGGCACGCAGCTGGCAAAGGATATGCTAACCCCACTATGTCTGCGCCTGACACTCGCGATGGCCCAATCGGGCTAGACCATAACAGCTTAAATAATTAAATAATAAATTATTTAATTAAAAAAGTAAAATTAAATTAATATTTTAATAAATAGCTAAATAAAAATTATAAAAAACTTAAGAATAATTAAATAAAGTTTTAAAATAAACCTTAATTTTATTTAAAGACTTTTAATTAAAAAGCTTAAATTATTATTATAAAAAAATATAAAATAAAAAAATAACTAAAGCTTTATTAACTTTAATATTTATTTAAAATTTTAAAGAAATATTTAAAAAAAAGTTAATAAAAAACCTAAAACTTTTTTTAGTTTTTATAAAATTATAATTTAAGCTTACCTTTATTAATATATAAAATAATATATATATAAGCATAAGTGCTTTAGTTATATATTGATTTATTATATATTAATTGCTAGTTCAAAGTCTATTTAAAAGTTATTGTAGGTCTGTATTACAGTGTATAGAACTTATTCTTTAACCTATAATAACTCTTAGATTAACTAATTATGTAACTTATAGTTTAATTATAGCTTATATTATTTATAATGTTAAGTATTTAAAACAACTAAGGCGTACTTTACCATAGCCTTTCATATACTAAAATTAAAGCGCTTATTCCATAAAATGTAGGTTTTTTTAATTAATATCCACTTAATAAATATAGGTGAAGTAGGAAATTTACTTCTAATTATTTATATTCTTAAACTTTATGTCCTCGTTACATCATTGCCAGATATAATAATGTAAGTTAGTAGCACTGTTACATAACAGAGTAAGAAAACGCTCACTAATGCACACGAGTTTAGGTTAGATAAATCAACCTTGCTTTCTAATAGAACCTTTGTAGTCCTTATGCCACTTTAAGTAACGTGTGATGTTCTGGTCTTTCCGCGAGGTCAGCAACTGCTTTTGTTAAGTCTATGATGGATTCAAGAAAACATTTGTTAAATCGTGGATTAGGTCAGACAAGCCAATTTACTCAGTCATTGTTGCCGGCCCTTACTTGTCATCGACTCAAAACGAGCCATGATTATGCAGGACGCTGAAGTCAAATGAGGCGGTAGAACGCAACTCCACAACTAGTCATAGCCCTCATCGAAGGCTCTAGTGAGGGAGAATGACTCGGCAACAACGATAGTTGAATGGATAGAACTTTAGTCATCATGTACAGGTCGCCACAGCGTGCATTGTATGGGCACACAACATACTCTTGGTTGAGCTTACCTAAAGGACTGCATTCAGCAAATGCCAACATACAACCTAATGACAAAAAGATGACTTCTCTTGCATAACTAATCAGCACCTGTAGCAAAATACGTGTTCATGAAAGGGATTGGAGGCGTGCAAGAGGTTCAGAGATCTTGGTATGGTATTTAGAAATCATCACAGTACTTCAGTAGCAGAACTGGATAGAAATTTTTCTCATCATCGAAGCATGCGAAAGGATTAGGCTGAGAAGACGGTATTTGACTTACCGCACAACTGGACGTTTTAAGTAACCATAGTGTATAAATCTGGTTTGCTACCTGTCATCTTGATTTTAGTACGCAGCTGAAAGTGCAGTCTTCAGAACGTAGGGTTTGTGGAGAGCCCCATCAGATGGTAGTGCATGTTGTTCATTCGCTCAGGATTCGCGGGAACAGTGGTGTGAAGATCATCATGTTGGTGGCGGTCGTCATAGCCTCTAGGACTGTGGAATCAGGCTTGAACTTACCTATTAGCAACGGGAGAAATTGACATATACCTCCAGATGACAAAAGCACCTTCTGAATGAAGGCGCTTCGGTCTGGCATAATATTCTACTTGTCACGCTGTAGTCCATGCTCATGAGAAGTTGGACGGGTTCGACCCGCGGCGGACGAAAATCCTAATGAGAATTTATGCGTTTCTCACAGTGGGTCTGAGAGTATAGCGGAGAAAATATGCTTTATTACATATTCTAATCCGATACTTGCATGATTTTCGTTGTGGCTTAAGATAGAATGCTGACATAAAGCCAATTTCGATTACTTAAGAATTCCTTGGATGTCGTTCCCACGATTTGAGAATTCATCCTCTCCCGACGATCGAGACTAATACCCCTTGTGACTAAGTACATACCCATCCGATATAGGTAGTGATTGGCTTCGATGTGGAAAGTCCTTCAAAATTTCCACGTAATTAACGACTAGTTGGAGAACGTATCACCGAAAGAAATCGGTGTGTTGCCTGAGCATTGACACTGAGCCTCGACAAAGAATGTTCTGGGGAGCAACGAGAAGACAGAGCAGAGGCTAGTGATAATGTCTGACCGACGACGAGTGAACGGACCAGCAGGGGCAACACAGCCCCCATTCTATCATGAGAATGCACCAAGCACTCCGTTTTGCGACAGAGATCCAGGGTTAACAAGACCAATCTGTGAGAGATTATAACTTGCTTCCTTCTGAAATAACTTGTCGAATTAATGGCCTAACCATACATGTCTAGACTTAAAGACTGGCGTCACTCCATCGGCATCTGGTTCAGCTTATTTAGAAATAGAAGAACGTCGAGATTCTACTGGTTTTGGCCTGAAACTCATTTGTACTGTCTATGGCCCACGATCTCTCCCCCGATCGGCTCCTTTCTCTCCTCATGTGGTTATCTCAACTCATGTCAAGTATGCGCCATTTGCGACCCAAAAGAGACGGGGCTATTCAAGGGATTCCGGCGAACGAGATCTCAGTCTACACCTGGAAACAGCTTTACGAGGCGCCATTATCGCCGATAGATGGCCGAAGAGCGGAGTCGATGTTATAGTAACCGTGGTTGAAGGCGACACGGATCGTCGAACAACAATTGATGACGGTATTGACAATTGGTACACAATGACCGTTTTGAGCGGATGTATTACAGTCGCTTCTGCCGCCATAGCTGATGCGGGCATTGACTGTGTGGACGCGGTGACCGGAGGAGTCGCTGCTCTTGTCATGGCGAAGGGCGAGAAAACTGAGCCACTGGTATTTATTGACCCTGTTCTTGCCGATCCTGACACGGTCGTGGCCGCCTGTTGCGTTGCCTACTTGGCTGGAAGAGATGAAATGACAAATCTCTGGTACCGGGGGCGTCTACAGTCAGTAGATTCAACCACCAGGAGAACCCTCATCGCCCGAGCAATCATGGCTAGCAAAGGGACAAACAAGATACTACTAGCAGCACTTATTGAGTCACTAGCATCTGGACCAAATTCAAATTGACTTTGCAGCATGTAACATGATAGTCCATGATAAGCGTTGTCAAGACATTGCCATAGTTATATTGCCATACTCAGTCCGTCCTAGATGGCTAGTGCGAACCTGTGCTAAATGTATAAAGAATTTATGTGGTTGAACTCAGGTACGAAAGTTGCCTGCTTAAAGGCGCGTCAACTATCACGAGTTAAGGCAGGATTTCTAGTATTAACACCTAATACTGCTAAGCTTTAAAGTCTGCACTTAACATCTAATAGGAGGCTTTAACGATTTATTAATTTCTGTTAAATGTTCTATAGCTATTGTTTTAGACAGCTTTATACTGCTTTTAGAATTAATTAATATTCTTTATTATTATTATAGACTAGCCTAAATAGCTTCTGTAATCTAGCGTTAATAGATTTATTATTAACTATAGAGAGAAGAGAAGAGGCTTTTAAAAGAAGGCTATTTATTAAGCTTATATATTTTATATACCTTTAATATACCTTAAGTATGCTTTTATTACTATACTTTATATATATAATAAAATTATAATTAGCTTTTTAATAAAAATTTAAATTATTAGCTTAAATTTATTATATAAGCCCCTTTTATATATATTATTAAGCTAGTATAAAGTATAGGAAAGTATTTATTTATAATAAAGTAAATATATAAAAGCCTTACTTACCTGTAGTTTTATATTTATATAGTTAATTTATAACATTTATAATATTAATATATAAATATTAAAATGTAAGCTTAATAATACTTAAGTATTATAAAGTAGCTTTAAAATTAAAATATTAAGTAAGTAAAAATAAATAAAAAATAAGCTAAATATTAGCTTATTATAATTACTTAAAGTATTAAAATAAGTATAAAAACCTCTTTATATTATTACTTATTCCCTTTTATCTTTCTCTTTTATATCTTTTAACCTCTTTAAAATTTCTTTTATATTTTATTTACTATTTCTTTACTACTTTTTTTATTTTATAAAAACTTTACTTTAAATTTTTAAAGAAGCCTTTTATTCATTATTTTATTTTTATATACTACTTTTTTATTTAGATTATTATTTACCTTTATATCTTTATTATATTATTCTATTAATATAAAGGTAATTATTATAGTTCTTTAATATTAATTTATTTAATAATAATAAAATATTTACTATTATTACACTACTTTTTTCTTTTTTTTAAATTTTTTTAATTAAAAGATAGTTTACTATTATAAGATAAAAAGTAGGTTTAAAAATAAGTCCTTTATATATAAGGAATAGGTAATTTAATACTACATATTTATTTATAAAATAGCTTTAAAATAATATAGGCTATAATAAAAAATACTTAGTTATTAATATTTATTATAAAGCAAATAAGTTAAGTAATATATATTTATAAAGTAAGTAAATATAAATAGTTATTTAGTATTAAAGCTATAATAAATAATTATAGTTATAAAAGGTAAAAGTATTATAAATTTAACTATTAAGCTAGCTTTTTATTTATAGTAATAAAGCTATTATACTTATTATTTCTTTATATAATAATAAATAAAAAGCTATTATAAAGAAAAGGTATAAAAAAGGTAGTTTCTTTATATAACCTTTTATTATATTATATATCTTATTTAAATATATAAAATAATAGCTAAAATAAGTATATTTATTATTAATATCTCTACTATTAAGGCTTAGGTAATGACGCTATTTTATTTTAAATTAATACTTAACTTATTATTAATAAACTCTTTATTAAAGATTTTATATATATATATATTTATAAAAAGTAGCGGTAAAAGTGCTAAATAAAGTTAATATTTTTTAATTTAATAGCCTATAACTTTATAGTATAAGTATTAGCTTATTTTATAATATTTGTTAATAACTACTTAAAAAACCTATATAATATAAGCTAGTTTTCTTTTAATATTTACCTTTTTTTTAAAAAAAAAGTATTAAAAAGTATATTAATTATAAAAGGGTATTATAAAGCTAGTAATATTAACTTTTATTATATTTATATTACCCTTTATATTATATACTTTTTAAGGTAATTAATAAGCTTTAATATATTCTTTTAAAGAATATAAATTAATATTAAATATAATACTATAGTAATGCTTTATACCTTTATAGTAATTATTATAAAGTATATTATAGCTAATATAGTAATTATATATAAATTTATTTAAACCTATATAAAGCTTTATAAGCTTTATAATATAAGCTTAATTAATACCTTCTATTAATATTAATTTTTACTTTAAGTAAATATAAAAATCTATAAAATATTTATTTATATACTTTTCTCTATAAAGGTTTATATATATTTCATTAAAGTATATTAAAAAATAGCTTAATATATATATAAATATATATTTATGTTATAGACTAGCCTAGATAGCTACTGCAATTTAGCGTTAATAGAGTTATTATTAACTATAAAGAGAAGGGAAGTCCTCTATCCCTCTCTTCCTTCTATTAGTTTATATACTTCTAAATCTCTATATATTTACTTAATAAAGTCTTAATAGGGCCCTACTAGGAACGGTCCTTATAGAAGTATAGTAAGGCCTTATAAGTAGTATATATCCCCTATTCTTTCTTAATAAAGCTAATAAGCTCTTTCTATATTATTATATATTTAGGATTTAAGCTATTAGCTTAAATCTATTATATAGCCCCTTTTTTACCCTTTATATTACTACTTTTTTATATTATTAATAGTATAATATATATACCTATACTAAAGTAAGATATATAAAGTAATTTATTAATAAAAGAAGTATATCTTAAAAGCGTACCCCTTAGCTATAGTATATTTATCCTTATAGTATATATTTATAGTTACTATACTATATACCCCCCTCTCCCTTACCTTAGTTAGTTTATTAGTATTAGCCTTTAAGATTTTATTAGCTTAATAGCGTTTTAGTATTAGTAGTAGCTAAAATAGAAAAGGTTAAATAATATTAATAACTTAAATACTTAATGCCTATTATATAAAAGATTAATAAAATAAAATAATAATAAATAGCCTTCTATTTATAATTACTTTAAAGGTCTATAATAAGTATAAAAACCCCTTTAAAATCCCTTCCTTTTCTATTAACTTTTATTTTAATAATATACCCTTTACTTACTTAATTTTTTTTTTTTAATACTTTTTATATTCTTTCTATAATATTATCTTAATAATTACCTTACACTGCTATTCTTTATCTCACTCTCTATATATAAATCTACTGCTACCTTTATTAATATAGCTTACTTTTTATATTTTAATATTTAATTTATTATATATTTATATAAATAGTATATATATTTTATATAAATATAGAGCTAATTTAATATATTTTAATAGAATATTTACCTTTACTTTTATTAATACCTTTATAGGGGAGAATTTACTATATATATTAAGAGATTACTTAGTTTAAAGTAACTTTAAAGATAAGTAGTTTTCTATTTATTAATAAAAGACCTTACTATATCTTTTATACTTTATTTATATTACTATAAATAATATACTTTACTACCTTTTAATTAAGGATAATTTATATATATTTTATAAGTAGTGTTATTATATTTATAATTAAAAGTATAAATAGTTAGCTACTAATTTATAATTATATTATCTTACTTATAATATAATAAATACTATTTATTATAGTATTACTATTAACTATTTTTACTATTTTACTACTTTTAGTATATTATTTTAATATATTTAGCTAAAACCTAGCTTTACTTAGCTAAAAAAGATATTTTTAAAGTAAATAAAGCGCTTATTTTTATATTAATAATAATAATTACTTAACTAAAAAGTTAAGAGTATTTTTACTACTATTACTACTACTTTTATACTTATTGCCTTTATAGTTAATACTACTATTACCTTTACTTTAGTTTTTATAATAATGCTATTTATTATACTTAATATATCCCTTTAAAGGCTGCCCTTTATTTATATACCTTTAATACCTTTAATAAATATAAATAGCTAGTTTAATATTTTAAAAACCTTTACTTTTTTAAATAATATCTTTATCTCTTTAAGTATTACTTTAATAATAAGCTATATTACTACCTCTTTATTTAATGCTTTAAAAAATATTTAAAAATAGCTTACTACCCTTTAAAATATTATATTTTATATTAATTACTTCTTATATTATATTAAAGGTATTATTTATAATATAACTACCCCTTTATAGACTTTAAAGTGTATTAAATATATATATTTTAAAATATAATAATTACCTATTACCTTTTATAATACCTCTCTTTAAATATTATATATATATTTAAGTATATTTAAGTCTACCTCTCTTTTATTATTAACTTTTAACTTATTTAGCCTTTATATATTTTAAAACCTTTATACCTCTATTTTTAGGATTATTAATTTAATATAAGCTAAGTATAGCGCTATATAATATATATTTATTACTATACTACTATTTTAATAATTTTTAATTAAAACCTATTTACTTTTTTATAGTAGCTTTAGCTATTAGTATTATTTATATACTTAGTATTAGTCTTAGTAATAAGCTATAATAATAATACTTATTTATACTTTATTTATTATATTTATAATATAAATACCTTTATTATTTCCCTTTATATAAAGGGTAGGGTAATATAGAAGTTTATAGTAGCCTTTATTATTAAATTAAATAAAAAATAAAGAGAATAATAAAAAGGAAGGGTTTAATAAAGATAATAATTATAGTTATTAATAATAAATAAAATAAAAGTGGAATATATTATAGAATTTTATTTAAGTTTAAATAAGCCTTTAAGTAGATATAGAATTAAACTTTATTATTATATAATAAGCTTATTATAAAAATATATATCCCTTTACTATAATTTAAATTATATTAATACCTTTATATTCTCTATAGATTTTAAAGGCTTTTATATAAATTATTTATAGCCTGCCTATTTAATTAAAATATTATATTATTAGCCTTTATCTTAAATATTTTTAGCTACTAAAACCTCTTTAATTATATATTTTATTAAAGTAGTGTTCTCTTTAAATATTAATAAAAGTAGGTTTAAGTATATATTTTAAACTATTTAAAAAGGTAGAGAGTTATTTACTATATATTTAATAAAATTAATATAAAAGATTAAATAAATACTACTTAAAATATTAAGGTATATAGTAAAAGATATAGAGACTTTAAAGATATAGTATTTTACTATAACTTAGTTAAGCTTATAATTAAAATAGTTAATCTTAATATATTATAGATTAAGCTATATAAAATCCTTAACTTAAAAGCATTTAGTAAAGTATTATAATTTATTTAAAGTATTTTATTAGTATTATTAGGTAAAGTTAATTATTATTTAAGCTAGTTATATACCTTTTTAAATATGCTTAAAGAATTAAACTATATAGCCTTTAAAGGATATATAGCTTTAAGGTAATTTTAATAGGTATTAAATTAAATCTATATTATAACTATAGGTTGCTATACTTACGCTTATTTTAGTTACTATAGATATATAGTTATTTAATATTAGCTAATAAGTAAAAAGGTAAAATAGCTAGTTATATTATAAAAATCCTACTACTATATAAAAGGCTACCTATACTTTTTAAGTTACTTACTTTATATCTTTATTTATTTAAAGGTAATAGGTAGTAAAAAGTAACTATTTAGTCTTTACTAAAGAGTATAAAGTAAACTAAAAGAAGCTAACTTAATTTAAACTATAGTTAAAGATAATACTATAAAGGAAACTATAGAAATACTATTAATAAAATAGAAATTAAATAGCGCACTTCTTAGCTATTATATTTATTATTACTTTTAGTTAAATATATTTAAAGAAATAGTTTATAATAACTATAAAGTACTATAGTGCTTAATTATTAAAGGTAAATAGCTTTATTATAAAATTAACTAAGATTTAAAACTAATAATAGTTTAGCGCTAAAATTAGCTAAAGGTAGCTTTATTAAAGCTTATAGCTTTTATATCCTTTATAGTAAAAGTAGTTATAAATATACTATACTATATTAATAAATATTCTATCTTAATAAAAGTTATAATAAAGGGCTTAAAAAGTTATATTTTTTCTTAAATATTTTAATAAAGGAGAATTATATATATATTAAATTAATATAGTTATAAGGGGCTTATATTATAGTACCTATAGTTGCCTTTAAAATAATAGCGCTCTATAGATATTAATACTATAATCTTTTATTTAAGCTTTAGTAGTAGCTTTAAATAAAAAACACTATACTTTATTATATAAAGCTTATAGCTTTATATAGTAAGTTAAGTTTATTACTAAGGCTTAATTTTAAAGGTCTTTAATATACTTCTTTAAAAATAGCTTATATTTAAATAGTAGTACTATTAAAGTTAAAGTAGCTATAAAAGTTTTAATAGAATTTTAAGTAAAGTTAAGTTAGTATTCCCTTTATATATTAATAGTAGAAATTAAAATAAAGTAAACTAAGCTTTAAAGGTTAGTAAAGTTATAGCTTTTATTTTATTTATATTATAAAAGGGCGTTTAGTTTAGTAGTTTATAAGCTAAGGTAGTAATAAAGATAAAAGTTAAAGAGTGTTAATATTTTTACTTATTATATTTATTATTCTAATATTTTATATAAATTAGTAAAGTACTTTAGGTTTTTATAGTTAGTAAAGATTATAAATAGTTAAGCTATATTATATAATTTAATTAATTAAGCTTTAAAATAGAAAATAATACTTAATAGTTCTTTATTATAAATTATATAGTTTTACTTAGTACTTAATAAGTAAGCTAAGTAGTAAGCTATTAGTTATAAAATGCCTTCTTTATTATATTAAAATAAGTAACCCTTTAAAGCCTTCTTTAAAGTATTAGCCTTAACTATAGTGTTTTTTTTAATATTTTATTAAGCTAGAATTAAATATATAATAAATATATTTTTTAAGGTAGTAAAAGCAGCTTTATATTTTATTAATTAAATAAATAGCACACCCTTTTTAATAAATATAAAGAGTAAGCTAATAAAGTTAAAAAAGTTAGCTATAAATTTTTAATAGAAGTTTATAAAACTAAAGAAGCTTTAAACCCTTTATACTTTAATAAAGGCCTTTTAGTTATAAATAGCTATAATTTTCTTTAAATTTAAGTAAAGCTTATACTTTATATAAATAATAAACCTTAAGTACTTTACCTTCTTTATATTAAAGGTATATTTATTAATATTAAAGTAGAGGCCTACCTTATAGAAGTAAGAGAGAACCTTTTATATATACTAAATATAATTCTTCTAAGACCTATTAATATAAATTAAAATATTATTAAGGTAAGCAGTAGTATATAGCTTAAAGGCGTTACTTAAGGCGTTATTAATATAACATTAAAATATAGCTAAAGCCTTAGTTAAGCTAAAGGGGTAAATAAGCTACTTAAAGAGGCTAAATTATATATAAAAAGCTATAAAGTATTTATCCTTTACTACTATCTATAGGTAATAGAAGGCTATATAAACATTAAGCTTTATAAACTATTTAGTCTTTATTAAAAATTATAGGGTTTTCTTTATTAATAATAGCGGGTATTAGTCCTAGTTTATAACCTTATTTAAAGTATAATAGTTAATATAAAATTACTATTCCTTACTTACCTTTTTAATAAAGAGAATTAATACTATAGCTAAAGAGAATAACACTTAAATTTACCCTTTATTTATTAAGTTTATAATCTATTTTTAAATTTTAAAAAGCTAGTTATAAGGTATATTATATAATAGCGCCTATAAAAGTTTTAAAGTAAAGCTATTAAGGTTATTTTATAAGTATATATAGTAATTTAAATAGCCTTAATATAGTAAAAGAGCATTTACTTTCTCTTTACTAAAAATATTTATAAAATTCTATAACTTAAATAGAAGCTATATAGTAATATTACTATTTAAGGGAATAAAGCTACTTACTATATTTAATAAAATAATATTAATCTCTTTTAAACTTATTACTATAAAGGTAATAAATATATTTAATTTAGCTATATATTATACTAAGGCTATATAAATAGATCTTAATACTACTATAATAGAAATAGAAATATAATAGCTATTTAAAGCCTAAATTTAAAGGCTTAATTAAGCTTTTATAATAAAATAGTATTAAGTAATGTAAATCTTAATCTTATTTTATAATAACTAAGGTAATTTAAAGATATAGTTATATAAAAGATTTAGGATTATATAAGCTATAATAAAGAATACCTATCTATTAATATTAGCTATAAAGTAAATTAAATAAGTAATATATAAGCGCTTTATAAGGGCTTAGTTTTATTTTAAAGTAGCTTTTACTATTATAGTAACTTAATATAATATAAAGAGAGAGATATATTAGAGTTTTAGGTATTATATAATATATTTACTTATAGTAGTAAAACTATTATAACTATTATTAATTTAAGTAATAAAGAATATAGTATTATTATAAAGAATAGATAGAAGGAATAGTAGTTCCTTTATATAGCCTTCTATCTCTTAATATAAATATATTAAGTTATTAAAAAGTTAATAATATAATCTATTACTAAATTAATGCTTATTACTAAGACTTAAGTAATAAATATCTCTTTTTTTAAATTAAACTTAAAAGGTTTACTTATTATCTTTTTATTAAAAACCTTATATATTTAAATAGCTACTTTATTTAAGTAATAAGTAAAAAGAAGGTTATAACTCTAAATATAGTGTTTTACTATATTATAATATAAACACTAGCCTACTTAGCGCTACTATTTAATAATATTTTATTTTACCTATAGTGCTTATTTATTCTTTATTAAGTAAGGTATTTTACTTTAAGCTTTATTCTTTATAGGCCTTTTACCTATTTTTAAAGCAGTATTTTTAAAGGTAGTAGCGTTAATATTAATTATAGAAATATTTCCTTTATAGTTCTAAGCTTAATAACTATATTAATAAGCTTTAATATATTCTTTTAAGTAGTAAGAGTTAATATTTAAAGTAATACTATAGTAATAGTTAACTGCTTTATAGTAATTATTATAAAGGATATTATAGCCTATATAATAGTTATATATACACTTATTAAATATAGTATAAAGCTTAAAGAGTTTTACTATATTTACTTAGTTAATACCTTTAATAAAAATAAGCTTTTACTTAAAATAAATATAAAAGTTATTAAAACGCTTACTTATATACTATTTAAGCTAATTTAGTTTAAAGACTACCTATTTTTTTTAATAAAGGTTTATAAATATACTATTAAAGTATTAAAGAAAGTATTAAAGGTTATATTTAAAGGTATACCTTAATTTAAAAAATAAGGTAATATATTTCTATATTTTTAAGCTTAAATTTTAATAAATTAAGAATTATTTATTATAATTAATATTAATAAAGTCTAAGTTAGCCTTTAACTTATAAGCTATAAAGCTTTATTATACTTAAAAAAAGGCTTTATTACTATTATATAGTATCTTTATAAAGAGCGGTTTATACTTAAGCTATTTTAATATAGAGACTATAGTTATTATAAAAGTTATTAATATAACGCTTTATATTGCTACCTTTATTACTACTATATAGAGATATATCTTTATTAATTATACTTTATATTATATAACTATTTTTTAAAGGAAGTATAGCTTATAAATATTATTAAGATAACCTTAGTAATTATTGTTTATTAAGTTTATATTAACTTTACTATATTTATTAATAGTTAATAAATATTATAAACTAACTTAAATAGCTACTATAATTTAATATTAATAAAGTTATTATTAACTATAAAGAGAAGGGAAGTCCTTTATCCCTTTTTTCCTTTTATTAGTTTATATACTTTTAAATCTCTATATATTTACTTAATAAAGTCCTAGTAAGGCCCTACTAAAAACAGTCTTTATAGAAGTATAGTAGGGCCCTATAGGTAGTATATATCCCCTATCCTTTCCTAATAAGGCTAATAAGCCTTTCCTATATTATTATACATCTAGGATCTAAGCCACTAGCTCAAATCCATCACAATTTAAATTTAAAGAAAAGTGTTATATAAGTTTAAACTTTAGCCTTAAGTTTTTATAAATAAAGAACTATTTATTATAATTACTGTTAATAAAGTTTAAGTTTACCTTTAATTTATAAATTATAAGGCTTTATTAAGCTTAATAAATAGCTTTATTACTATTATATAGTATTTTTATAGGTAATAGTTTATACTTAAGCTTTTTATAGTAAAATATTATGATAGATTTAAGCTAATAGCTTAGATTCTAAATATATAAAGCTATAATAAGCTTATTAGTTTTATTAAAAAGAGATAAAAAATATATATTACTTTAAGCACTTTATTAAATCTTTATTAAAAGAGTTTTTAATAAAATTACTTTTAGTAAAACTACTTTTAATAAAGCTTTATTATAACTTTATTAAAGAAGTATATAAAGATATAAAAGTATATAAATTAATAAAAAAAAAGAGAAAAAGAACTTTTTTTATATAATTAATAATTACTTTGTTAATATTTAATAATAATAGCTATTTAAGTTAGTTTATAATATTTATTAATTATTATAAATATAATATAGTTAATATAAACTTAATAAATAATAACTATTAAAGTTAACTTAATAATATTTTTAAATTTTAATTTCTTTAAAAAATAGTTATAAGAAATAAAGTATAATTAATAAAAATATACCTTTATATAATAGTAGTAAAGGTAGTAATATAATATATTATATTTATAACCTTTATAATAATTATTGCTTTTATATTAAAATACTTTAAGTATAAACTGCTTTTTATAAAAATATTATATAATAATAATAAAGCCTTTTTTTTAATATAGTAAAGCTTTATAGCTTATAAACTAAAGGTTAACTTAAACTTTATTAGTATTAATTATAATAAATAGTTCTTAATTTATTAAAACCTAAGCTTAAAAATATAAAAATATATTACTTTATTTTTTAAACTATAGTATACCTTTAATTAAAACCCTTAACGCTTTCTTTAATACCTTAATAGTATATGTATAGATCTTTTTTAAAAGAAATAAGCAGTCTCTTTAAGTATATTTAGCTAAAGGCGATAATAAGTATAAGAGCTAAGGAGTGCGCTACTTAATTTCTAACTTATTAGTAGTATTTCTATAGCTTTCTTTATAGTATTATCTTTAATTATAGTTTAAATTAAATTAGCTCCTTTTAATTTACTCTTTACTCTTTGATAAAAACTAAATAATTACTTTTAACTACTTATTACTTTTAAATAAATAAAGGTATAAAGTAAGTAAATTAAAAGGTATAAATAGCTTTTTATATAATAGTAGAATTTTTATAATATAACTAGCTATTTTATCTCTTTACTTATTAGCTTATATTAAATAACTATATATTTATAGTAATTAAAATGAGTATAAATATAGTAATTTATAAATATAATATAAAACTTATTTAATATTTATTAAAATTACTTTAAAGCTATATATCCTTTAAAGGTTATATAATTTAATTCTTAAAATATATTTAAAAGAGTATATAATTAGCTTAAGTAATAATTAACTTTATTTAATAATATTAACAAAATACTTTAAATAAATTATAATACTTTATTAAGTACTTTTACATTAAAGATTTTATATAGCTTAATTTATAATAATTTAAAATTAATTACTTTAATTATAAGCTTAATTAAATTATAATAAAATACTATATCTTTAAAGTTTTTATACCTTTTATTATTTATTTTAATATTTTAAATAGAATTTATATAATCTTTTATATAAACTTTATATAATATATAATATTATTGGAAATTAGGGGTTTACAGAGGCTTTTGCCCTCTAGAATACTAAGGTAGTGAGGCTTAGTAAGCCAGCGGTTAGAAGGTCTCTGTAGCGCTATAGCGGTTGCTATAGGCCTTATTCCTACGTTAGAAGCTTAATACATGCTTTTTAGTATATAAAATACACTAAATTCTAGCTTATAAAATATAAGTAAATTTTCTTAGATTTTATTTAATTTATCTAATATTATAGGTAGTAGGTTTAATTAATAGTCTATATAGTTATAAGTAGCTATAAAAAGATAAGTATTTTTCCTTATATATTTACTAAGCCTATTAGTAGATTTATATAGTTAGTAAAGGCTTATAAGCTACTTTTTATTTTTTATAAAATTTATTTATATAGGAAAATAAAAAAATAAACTTATAGCTATATAACTAACCTACTAATATATATACTAAAATTTTACTTAATAGAAATTTATATATAAAAAAAAAGTCTTAAAAATCTAAAAATTAAGAAAATTATATAGAAAAATTCTCCTTACTTTAATAATAATAAAACTCCTTATATTTCCTTTTTATAACCCTTAGTCCTTATATAATTTAATTTTAAAAACCTTTTATTTCCTCCTTTAAGGTAGCCTATAAGTTATATAATTTAAGGCTTTATAGCTACTAAGCAGTGTAGCTTAAATCTTTATATAAAATTTAGTTAGTATGCTTTATTACTATAAAAATTAATTATTAAAGCTAATAGTCTATTAGCTTCTTAATTAAGTATATACTAGCTATTAAAGTGTGTAATTAAAGGCAAAAAGGCTAGAAAAGTAGGGCGCTTATAGCTATAAGCTTTTAGCTAAAATGTTTATTTTTACACTTACTATACGTATATATATATATATATTACACGCACTACCGCTAGCTTTTAACCTAAAGACCCCTTATAAAGGTCTCTATAGGGGTTAGGGTTAAGGTTATTATAAGGCCTATTAAAAGTCCTTATAGTAAATAAGATCTTCTAAAAATAGCTATTATTTTTAATACCCCCTTTAAAAAGGTATTTTAAAAGCTAAATAAAAAGAGGAATACTAAATTTAAAAATAAAATTTATATAAATCTAAATAAAATCATTTAAGGAAAAAAATAACTACTTTAAAAAGTTAAAAAGCGGGGCTCTTAGTAAAAGTTAAAAAAGGCTATAGTTAAATATAGCTAATTAAATAAAATTTATTATTAAAGTTAAAGGTTAATTTTAGTAATTGTTTTAGTAATTATTTTATATTTTTTAAGTGTTTTTATAAGGGTTTTAATGCCTTTAGCTAGGCATTAAGATTTATAGCACTTGCTATAGGGATTAAAGCCCTATAAGCTTTAAGAAAATAGTATATAAAGGTATAGCTAAGGGCTTTATTAAGCTATTAGCTAGCATTTTCTTAGTATTTAAATAAGCTATTTTAGCTAGCCTAGCTAAGACTTATTATTAATTATAATAAAATTTTAATAAAGTATACTTAGTATAGCTATAAAGTACTGGATTATAGGTAGTCTTTATAGTGCCTTAGTTATTGTAAAAAATCTAAATAAAGGGCTTTATAGAGGCCTTTAACTTCTTAAAAATGCCCTTTAGCTACTAAAGCTCTCTAAAGGTCTTATAGATTATATTTAATTTAGCTTCTATAGTAGATAAAGCTATTGTACTAGCCTTTTTACTCTTTTAACTTATAGGGCTACTAGCTAGCTTAAATAAATATATATAAGTAAATTTAAAAGAGCTTCTATCTCTAGTAAAATCGCTATTATAGAACTTAATTAAGCTATAGCTAATAGTGTTATTTTTATTTAAATTTTTAAGGGGACCCTTATAAATTATAGTAAGGTTCTAAGTATTAAAGAGGTACTTTAGTAGGCTTTTTATAGTATTTAAATATTTTAAATAAGGACTAGCTAGGGCTATAGAAAGCTACTGTAGTGTAAAAGCAATATTAAGCTTAGTAAGGAGCATTAAGTATATAATAGTTTTTATTATACTTTAATATTCTTTAATTTCTTAGCTTTTTAAGGGCTTAGTAAGCTATATTTTTAAGACCCTTAGCTATATTAAAATTCTAACTACTTTATAATTTTCTAGCTTAAAGCGTACTAAAGCCTCTTAAATATATTGTTTTTAGTGGATTTGTAAGACCTTATTTTTTTAATTACGCTATATTTATACCCTTAAAAAGAATTTAGTAGGGCCTTTATTTTCTATAAAGTAGGCCTTATATAAGGCCTTTTTAAGCTATTAAATATATTGTAAATTTAGCTTTATAAAGAGGCAATTATTAATGTAAGTAATAATAAATGTTTTAGTTACTAGATTATAGAATATAGTAGGGTTAGATATAAAAGGGCTAAAACTAAGGCTTTTAAGCACTTTAGTTAGCGTTTACTACCACTCTCTAAAGCTTTACTTTAGGCTATAAAGGGTCTTTTTAAGGATAATTATTTATTTTTTAAAAGCCCTATAGCTATAGCTTTTAGCTAATTTAGCTAAGTATAGATTTTACTTAATAAATTCTATAAAACCCTTTAGAATTATTATATAAATAAGCTCTTTAAGGTAGCTATTTAAAAAAGCACTAATAAAGTCTACTTACTTTATTTCCTAATTATTTTAAAGTGCTAAGGCTAGTAAGATTTACTAGCTAAGGGGAATATTAGTAGCAGTAAAGGTATCTATATAATCTAACCCTTCTATTTATATAAATCCTTTAGTAATAAGCTATACTTTATATTTAAAAGAATTATTTTCTTTATCTCTCTTTATTTTTAATACTAAGTGATTTTTTAGAACCTTTTAGCCTTTAAGGACTTAGTTTACCTTTATAAATTTAAAGGTTCTAGCCTTTAAAAGTTACTTAAATTCACTAAAAATCGCTTTAAGCTATTTAGCTTTATTTAGTAAATATAAAGCTTACTTTTAGGTCTTAAGCTTACTTTTAAGTATATTTTCTTTTGCTTTAAGTTATACCTTATAGCAGATTTAATATATAAGAGCCCCTATATTAATATCTATTTTATCTAGATTTAAATCGATTTTTTCGGGCTTAAATTGTGTTAAATTTAGTAAATTTTAATCCCTAGGACTAGGGGCTTAGCTAAGCTTATTTCTAATTATTTAATTATAAGGTATAGGGTAATCCTTATTACTAAGAATAACCTTATTTAGTTGTTTTTCCCCCTTTAAGGAATTATTCTCTATTAAAGGATTAAAGGGTTCTAAATTTACCTTAGCCCCCTCTATAATTATAGAGGGTTTTAGGGCATTTTTATTAGGGAAATCCCCCTTTAAAGACCTATTATTCCCTATAGAAAGCCTAAGAAGGCTGTTAAAAATAGGGCCTATAGGTTCTATAATTCTAAGAAAGCTAGTTTTTATTACAAGCCTTTTAGAGGGAATGTATATTATATAGGTCTTAGAACCTACTATAGTAAGTAGCCTACTAAGTATTGTTTTAGAGGCTAGCTTTTAAGCTTTAAGTCTTTTTTCTAAAGAAATTAAGACCTTATAATAAGAGCCTATAGCTTTAAAAAAGAGCTATAATTAAGTATAAATGGCCTATTAAAGTTATTAGCTAATAATTATACTAGGCACGCTAGTTTAGTTAAATTTACTAATAAATTTATAGAATTTATAACTAAAAAAAGGACGAAATTCTATAAAAATAACAGCAAACTAAACCAATATAGGGTAGCCTATAATCTATTTAAAATAATATAAATAAAACGCTTAGCTAATTTATTTTGCTTATAAATATAAGGGAAAGAGATTGTAAATTTTATCTCCTTTTTAGCTAGTTAGCTCTATAAAGCAGAATTAATTTCTTTACCTCTATTAAAGTATAGATATTTAAGGTAGGTATTAAACTTATTCTTTAAGGATCTAAAAAAGCTTTTAATAGCTAAAAATACAGTAAATCCCTCTTTATTAAGTAATTATAAAGCCTACCTAAATCTAGTTTTTTAGTCTACTAAAAATAAGTAGATTTGCTACTTATTATAAAGGGTAGGGCTGATTTTTACTATATTCCCCTTTAGTCTATTTAAAGCTCTAAGAGGGTTAGAAATTAGATTTTTATTAGGTCTTCTAACTGCCTTAGTTTAAGTATAGGTTAGGCAGTTAAAATCCTTATTTTTAATACTAGTAAAATCTAGTATTCCCTTAGCTAATAAGCTTGTTTTCTTTAGAAGGTCGATTTTTAAATACCCTAGCTAGATATACTAAATTCTAGCTAAACTTAGTAATTTTTAGTATAAATTTAGCTCTTTAAGCCCTATAGAGCCTTCTTCTATAGCTCCCTACTAGGCCCTATTAAAGAGTCTATAGGCCTTTTATTAGGGCGTCTACAGTCCTAAGGGCTTTAAAAGACCTTTTGTTGTCTTTAGGTCTTTTAAAGCCTCTAAAAGTATAGTGAGAGAGTCTGCTAAAGCCTATTATGCCCCTTAAGAATTAAGCCTTAATTTAAGGGAATTAGGTGCTAAATTAAGGGAATTAAGGACCTAGCTTAGGGCTATAGGTATTAAGGAAGAAGGGGCTATAGTATTAGAGGGTTTTAGATTAAAATCCCTTAATTCTTTAATTTTAATAGCTTCTTTAGCCTATAAAGGCTCTTAAAGAGGGATTTTAACTTCTATAGGGTAGCTAAAAGCTTAATAGTTAAAATAACTATTATAGTGGCTATAAAAGCTACTAAGTAATTTTAAAAGGGGTATATATAGGTCTTTTATTTAAAAGAAAAAGCTATATTTCTTAATATTTAAAAGACTAATATAAGACCTATTAGCTAGATATAAAGCATTTTTACTTATATATCCTCTTGCTAAATAGTGCTTTAATTTACTAACTATATTTATATTTAAACCTAGAAAATATAGTGTATCTTAAAGAATTAAAGGCCTATATTTATTAGGATTTTATTAGTAAAGCACTAGGAATTTAGCTTTTCTATATCCTTTAGGATATATAGGTCCCTTACTAGTAGAAATAGGCTTAGCTTCCCTTTTTTTATAAAGAATATAGCTTATAAAGTGCTCTTTAAATATAATTAAATACACTGTAGAGCCTATATTATAAAGAAGAGAGTTCTTTATTACTTTACAATTAAAATTAAAGGCCTTAGAGGGTTTTTTATTCTTTAGGTCTTTAGTGTTAGCAACACTATTAGAATCACTAAAATCAGTGGATTTGCTGCTAGCACTAGGGCTACTAGGTTTACTAAGAAGCTTTAAAGAGCTATTAGTAAAGTTAAAATTACCTAATATAAATACGCCCTTTTAAGCCTTATTCTTAGCCTTTTTAGAGGATTTCTTAGGCTAGGTTTTGCCTTTCTTTTTATTAAAAAAGGACTTAGAATTTCCCTTATTTTCTTAAGGGTTATTCTTTTTATTATTCTTATTTTTATAAGAATTAAAGGTCTTATTTTCTTTAAAGCCCCTATATGTGGATTCCTTAGAGCTTATAGCCCTATAATTTAGAGCTTTAAATATAGTAAAGCTTTTATTTTGCTGCTCTTTTAGTAAGTTTACTATTAAAAATTATAAATTTAGTGCCTTTATAGGGATCCCTAAGGCTCTATTAGTTTTTATAGTAAATTATTGCCTTTCTACCTACTGAGGAAAAGTAGATTTTAATGCTTATAAATATTAATTTATTTAATTTATAGGTTCTATAAAAACGCTAGAAATTGCTAGTTTAATTAGTAAATTATTAAATAAAGCATTAAAAGCCTTTAAGGATCCCTTAAAGCCTTAGAAATTTAGGCTATAGAATTAGGAATATAGGGAGCCACGTTATATTTTAGCACTTTAAAAATACTGCCTTTTTAAAAGGCTAAAAGCTTCTATTAAGTCTTATTGCTAAATTATAGCGGCTTAAGGGCCCTTAGAATAGCTATCTTTTAAAAGTATAAAAATAATAGCTTAGTTAGGATTACTTAAATTACTAAAAAATCCCTTAGAATTATTTAGAAAATTAGGCATTTCTAAAGCCCTAAATTAAATTACTAAGGCTTATTTCTATTAATTATAATTTTCTAGTTCCTTTAGCCTTATAGCCTTTAAGAAGCTATAAACCCTTTTATTAAATTCCTTAATAATAGAGTTATTATAGGAATTTAATATATTAAAAGCCTTATTTTAACTTACACTTCTACTAAAATTAAAATCTTTTAGTAATATATTTACTAGCTTATTTACTAGGTTATTAGCTATAGTTATAGCTAAATCTTCTAATTTTTATAGAATATTAGAGATATTATTATTTTAAGCAGTAATTTACTAGTTTATAGAATTAACCTAAACCTACTCTTAGCTCTTAGCTTAGGGCCCTAAGTTTATAAAGTTTATAGCTACTAAATTATAAAGGAAGGAAAAGCTTTATAAAGTAGGAATTTATAGAAAAAATGCCTATAAAAGCTTTTATTTATAGGTCTTAGCCTTTAAAAATAGAAATGTTTTTAAGGCCTTTATAAAAGGAAAGCTTCTATAATATTTCCTTTTTATAAAGGGGAATACCTCTATACTTTTTTTATAGAAATAGAAGTTTTTTATATCTTTTCTTTTTATAGAAGAAGGAATATTTTTATAATTTTTTTTATAAAAGTAGAAATGCTTCTATAATTTATAGATTCTATTTTTATAGAAGTAGAATTTCTTCTATACTATATTTCTTTTTATTTTATAAAAGGGAAGACTTCTTTTAATAAATTTATTCTATTTTTATAGAAGAAATAATAGCTTTTAAGTCTTTCTTTAGGTCTATACCTTAATATAGAAAATTTAAATAATTTCTAATAAATTTTCTCTTTATTTTATAAAATTTAATAAATTTTTTAATACTTAAAAAGTGCTTTTAAGCTTATAATTTATTAAAAATTAAGGGTTTATAAAGGCTTTTACCCTTTAGAATACTAAGGTAGTAAGGCTTAGTAAGCTAGCGGTTAAAAGGTCTCTATAGCGCTGTAGCAGTTACTATAGGCTTTATTTCTATATTAAAAGCTTAATATACGCTTTTTAGTATATAAAATACACTAAATTCTAGCTTATAAAATATAAGTAAATTTTTTTAAATTTTATTTAATTTATTTAACATTATAAATAGTAGGTTTAATTAATAGTCTATATAATTATAAATAGCTATAAAGAAATAAGTGTTTTTCTTTATATACTTACTAAGCCTATTAATAAATTTATATAGTTAATAGAGGCTTATAAGCTACTTTTTATTTTCTATAAAATTTATTTATATAGAAAAATAAAAAATAAACTTATAGCTATATAACTAACCTATTAATATATATATTAAAATTTTACTTAATAGAAATCTATATATAAAAAAAAATCCTAAAAATCTAAAAATTAAAAAAATTATATAGAAAAATTCTCTTTACTTTAGTAATAATAAAACTCCTTATATTTCCTTTTTATAACCTTTAGTCCTTATATAATTTAATTTTAAAGACCTTTTATTTCCTTTTTTAAAGTAGCCTATAGGTTATATAACCTAAGGCCTTATAGCTATTAAATAATATAGCTTAAATCTTTAATTAAAATTTAGCTAGTGTGCTTTATTACTATAAAAATTAATTACTAAAGCTAATAGTTTATTAACTTTTTAATTAAGTATATATTAGCTATTAAAGTGTGTAATTAAGGGCGAAAAGGCTAGAAAAGTAGGGCGCTTATAGCTATAAGCTCTTAGCTAAAACGTCTATTTTTACGCTTGCCACACGCGTGCGCACGCGTGTGTTACGCGCACTGCCGCTAGCTTTTAACCTAAAGACCCCCTATAAAGGTCCCTATAGGGGTTAGGGTTAGGGTCGTTATAAGGCCTGTTAAAAGTCCTTATAGTGAATGAGGTCTCCTGAAAATAGCTATTATTTTCAATAAATATATAACCCCTTTTTTAAAACTTATTTAAAAATTATACTTAAATTTACTTTTATTTATATTTAAATAAAATAATACTTTAATAAAATATAAAGTTAAAGGGGTTTTAATAATTAAAAATATTTAAAGTAAAGGCTATAAATATAATATTTTAGTTAAATAAATAAGCTATAAATAACTTATATAGAAATTACTTATATTTATTATAAATATAAAGCTATTAATATAATTAGAATTATAATAAAAAAATATATGCTTTTATTATAAATTTATCTTTAAACAATATAGTTTTATTTTATATTTCTTAAAGGGCTTATTTATATTTAAATAAAGGTTTATAAAATATTATATTTCTATATTATTTATTATTAATAACTATAATTATACTTTTTTTTCAACTTTTTTTCTTTATTATTTTCTTTTTTTTTATTTAATTAAATAATAAAGGCTATTAATATTATTATAATTTATATAAAAAATAATAATAAAGATATTTATATAATAAATAAAGTAAGTAAAGTATAAATAAATATTATTATTATAGTTTATTAATAAAGTTAATATTAAATATATTTATTTATTTATTTATTTACTTTAAGGGGTATAGAGCCCTTAGTTAGTATTTTATCTTAATAACCTATATAGGAAAAACCTTAAAATAAAGGGGAAAACCTATATATAATAGTAAATATAAGTGCTAAAAAGGCTTAAGTTAAGCTTTAAATAGTGCTTATTATAAAAATTAATATACTACTAACTAAGCTTTAACTATAATTATTAAAGAAAGTTTAGAAAAGAGTATAAATAATATATATAAAAAGGTATATAAAAATATATTAAATTTAAGGGAGAGAGTAAGGACTTTATAAGCTTAAATTAAGCTTTATTTAAAACTAAGCTATATTATTAAAAAGGGTATAGTATATTAGTTATACACTATAAAATATATAGTAATATAGAAAGGTATAAAAGGTTATAAAAGGTTATAGGTTATAATATAGCTATATTATTAATTTAGAGGTATATTAATTACTAAATTAAATAATTATTATATATTAAATTATTAAAAGTTATTAATTTAATAAGTATTAAATATAAAACTAAATTAAGCTTTAATAATAAATAATATAAATATAGTATAGTAATAAAATAGTAGTTATTAATTACTTAATTAAGTTTAATATATTAATAAGTAATTTAATAAGTAATTTAAGGCACTACTCTTTTTTTATAAATAAAAGAGACCTTTTTAAAGGTTTTTTCTCTTTTTCTCTCTTTTTCTTTTTATACTTAAATAAAAATTATAAATACTTTTTTCTCTTTTAAAGTTTAATATAAAGTTATTTTAATCTCTATATTAAGGCTAGCTTAAACCCTTAATATTATATTAATCTTAAATAGTAAAGAAAATAGCTAATTAATTAAAAGTTAAAGGCCTTTTAATAAATTTTTAATCTTTTTTTATACTTACTTAAACCTTAACTTTAATTTATATAAAGTATAAAGTAAATATACCTTTACTCCCTTTACTTTAATAAAATAAAAGACCTTAATATATACTATTATAATTAGTTTAATAAATATTTAATTTAAACTATTTTATAAAGTTTAATATAAATTTAATTTAACTCTTTAATAAAGATATAGTAGTAACTAACTTTATATAATATAATTTATATAAAGTTATTTAGTAAATAGCTTAATACTTTATTAATACTAAAGTAGCTTTAATATAAAGCTTAAATTAAGCCTTTATTATAATTATTATATATAGTAATATTTATAAATATAAAATACTAATCTATATAAATTATATTATTAATACATTAAAGTAATATAATAAATTAATAAAATAGTCTTTAATAAAGGTAATTAATACTTATAGTAATATTATATTAAAAAAAAGTAAAGAAAAAGAAAAAGAAAAGAAAAGAAAAGGGAAAATAAAAAAAAAAAAGAGATTAAAGTAAAGGCTATAATAAAAGAGAGATAAAGATATATAAATAGCTTTATAGTTAGCTTTATAGCTATTAAGTTAAAAGTTTTTTTTTTTATTTTTTTTTATTTTATTTTTTATTATTTTTAATTTTTTTTTTAAAAAAAGTTTTTAAAAAAATAAAATAAAATAATATATAGTTTAGTATAGTTATATATTAATATTAATATTAATACTAAAGTATAATATATTAATAGTTTAAAGTAATAAAGGTAAAGTAATAAAAAAGCCTATATTAAGCTTATATTAAAAACTAAAAAATATTATTATTTACTACTATTTCTTTTATAAAGTAAAAATAAGTTAATAATATAAAAGATAATTAATTTTAAAAAGCTACTTTATTAAATATTATATAAAGCTAAGTTAATTAAAGGTAATATAAATTTTCTTTAAATTTTAAATTAAGTTTACTTTAAATCTTAAAAGGTAAAGATAATTATATTTAAAGTATTAAAAAATAAAGTAATAAATATCTTTATAATTACTTTAATAGTAATATATTAATAAATTTATATTAAAAATATAGTAAAAGTAAAAAAAAGAGTTAAAATTAATTTTTTTAATATAAAGCTAAATTAAAGTTAATAATTTAAATTTAATAAAGTAATATTAAAGTTAAAGTACTTTTTTTTTAAAGTAAAAGTTTAAGTTTTATTTAATTATAATAAAATATTAATTTAAATACTAATAAACTATTAAAGCTTATTTTTAAAGCTATTAATTTTTTTAATTTAATTTTAATATTTTAAATATAACAAATATAATAAAGTTTAATAAAAGTTAAGTTAAAAGTAATATATAGTTAATATAAAGTTATTTTCTATATTAAATACTATATTAAAGGTAGGTTATTATTAAAGTATAAGCTATTTAAATTTTATTAACTATTTTATTTACCTTAATTTTATTATAAAATTATTAAGTATAGTAATTAAAGTATAGATTTAAAGAGAGAATTATTACTTTAGTTTTAATTAAAAACTATAGTATAGCTTTATAAATATTAATAATAATATAAAGGTATTAAGTTTACTTTATAGTAAAGGCTTTAATAATACCTTTAGCTATATCTCTATATTTAGTTAAGGTGTAATATAAGTCTATACTGTAGTTAATAAGGCTCTAAATAACCTAGGTGTAGAGGAGTCTAGACTCGCGTAGTAGGCACCCCTAGGTAAACGCAGAGAGTATTAAATATATTATTAATGTTAATAATTTAAATTATTATAAAAAAATAGATAAAACTTAATAAAAACATAAAAAAATAAAGATATAATAATATATATATATAATATAAAGATGTATTTAAATTATATAAGTATTATAGTATTAAAAAGAAAAATATAAAGGTTTTAATATATATAAAGACTATTAAAATTAAAGAATAATAATAAAAGAAATATGAATTATAATATATTTAAATATATATATAATAGTTAAAAAAAGGTATTATAAATAATAAAAGATAATAACTATACTTTAAAATATATATATTTAATATATATAATGAACTATATAAATTATATAAGATTAATATTATTATAAATAATATCTTTAATATAATATAAAAAATAATTAATATAGAATATAGCTTTTAAAAAAAAAAGTTAAGTTTAAATATTCTTTAAAGTATTAAATATAAAAATAGCTATATAAAGTAATTTAAAAGTAATACTTAAAAAAATAAAAATACTTAAGTAATTAAATTGATTATTTATATTTATTAAAGGTATATAAAAGCCTAATCCAGAACCTAAGAGAGATCCGCGCCGCACTTAACTAACCTAATTCTATATAGTATTTAGTAAAGTAGCTCCTTAAAACAGGCTACCTCCTATATTTTTAGCTTACCCTTACCTTATAAAGGAAATAGTAATAGGTAATAGCACCCCTTAGCCTTTAATATAAAACTAGCGTAGGCTCCCTTTTTACTTAATTAATATTACTTTAAACTACTACTTTATTATAATTAATATTTATACTAATATTAATATATAACTAAACTAAGCCTTAAGTTATTTTATTTTATTTTCTAAAAAAATAATAATAATAAAAATAATAAAAGAAAAAAAAAGAAAAAAAAAGAAAAAAAAGAAAAAAAAAATAATAATATAAAAAAGAAATATAAAAGAAATATAAAAGAAAAATAAAAGAAAAAGTATAAAAGAAAACTTAAGCTTATTAACTATAAAACTACCTATAAGGCTATTTATATATTTTTATACCTTTTTTACTATAGCCCTTTCTTTAAACCTCTTTTTCCTTTACTTTATTATTATTATTATTATTTTCTCTTTCTTTATTTTTTAACTTTTATTACTATTACTTTAATATTAATATAAGCTTTAGCTACCTTTATTAAAGATTACTTTAATAGTTTATTTTATTACTTTAATAAATAAGTAATTTAATTTATATAAATTAATATTTTATATTTAAAAATCTTACTATAGCTATTAATTATAGTAAAGGCTTAATGTAAACTTTATATTAAAGTCAATTTAATATAAATAAAGTATTTAATTATTTACTAAATAACTTTATATAAATTATATTATATAAAGTTAATTATTACTATACCTTTATTAAAGAATTAAATTAAACTTATATTAAATACTATAAAATTATTTAAATTATATTAAATTTAAAAGTTTATAACTTTTTATATAATATTATAAACTATTATTATATTAAGTAAAGCTTACTTTAATTAATATTTAACTTAATTCTATATTAAATCCTAAACTTATTAAATATAATTTACTAAGATATATATATTTAAAATAATTTAAATTAATATTTAAAATTTAAATTAATTATAATAGCTTTATTATAAGTTTATATTAAATACTTATTAAATTAATTATAATAATAAATATTAAAATCTTTTATTTTTATAAAGTAAAGGAAGTATAAAAATACTTACTTTATACTTTATATAAATTAAAGTTAAAGCTTAATTAACTATAAAGAAGAATTAAATATTTATTAAAAGGCTTTTAACTTTTAATTAATGAACTATTTTTTTTATTATTTAAAATTAATATAATATTAAAGGTTTAAATTAGCTTTAATATAAAAATGAAAATAGCTTTATATTAAATTATAAAAAGAAAAAGTGTATTTATAATTTTTAATTAAATATAAAAAAAAGACAAAAAAAGAGAGAAAAACCTTAAAAAGGTCCCTTTTATTTATAAAAAAAAGATAACGCTTTAAATTATTTATAAAATTATTTATTAATATATTAAACTTAATTAAGAAATTATTAATTACTGTTTTATTACTATACTTTATTTAAATTATTTATTATTAAGGTTTAATTTAAACCTATATTTAAAGGCTATTAAATTAATAGCTTTAAATAATTTAATATATAATAATTATTTAATTTAATAATTAATATACCTTTAAATTAATAGTATAGCTATATTATAATTTAAAACTCTTTATAACTTTTTATAACCTTTTATATTACTTTATATTTTATAATATTAAGCTAATATACTATATTCTTTTTAATAACTTAGCTTAGCTTTAAATAAAGCTTAATTTAAGTTTATAATACCTTTATCTCTTTTCTTTAAATTTAATATATTTTTATATACTTTTTTATATATATTATTTATACTTTTTATTAAACCTTTTTTAATAATTATAATTAAAGCTTAGTTAATAATATATTAAATTTTATAATAAATACTATTTAAAGCTTAATTTAAGCTTTTTTAATGTTTATATTTACTATTATATATAAGTTTTCCCCTTTACTTTAAGATTTTTTCTATATAAATTACTAAAATAAAGTATTAGTTAAGGGCTTTATACCCCTTAGAGTAATTAAATAAATAAAGGTATATAAAAGGTAGTAAAAAGTAATCATATATTAAATATAATAAATAAAAGTATAATAAAAATAATAGTATTAAAAATAGTAAAGGTAATAAATATAATAATAATAATAATAATAATAATAATAATAATAATAATAATAATAATAATAATAATAATAATAATAATAATAATAATAATAATAATAATAATAATAATA
>SRPY01000212.1:0-45234 GCA_018360145.1 Claviceps africana
AAAAAAAAAAAAAAAAAAAAAAAAAAAAAAAAAAAGGAAGAAGAGAAGTAGAAGAAAAAAACAGATGCCTTGACTAGCCCCCCGTCCTTGACGCTCCTTCTTTCCCGTCTTCTCTGCTGCACGAACCGCCCGTCCTGCCAAAAGAGAGGGACGCGCCCACGGCCGGGTCCTCGTACTGACTCGCGCTGCACATGCAACCGCATGACGTCGAATCCTTTCGACGCGCCCGGGTCCCGCGGGTGCGAATGAGCGGATTCTTTGATTCTGCCACTGGCCGTGCTGCCCTTTTTTTTTTTTTCGTTCTCTCCCGAAATTTGGGGATGCAGAGAATCAAAAAAAAAAAAGAAAAAGAAAAAAAAACACACATCACATCACATCCAGCGCCACCCGCCCTTTGACAAAAGATTCCAAGTCTGTCCCACGTCCAGGGACTGTGCTCCCCGCTTGGTGGACCGGCCCGGGGCTCGTGCGCACGGCATGGCCGGGGGTCCGGTGCATGCAATCTTTGTAGTACATGCACAGCCCGTACCAGAACCACCATGACAAAGCAGAAAGGCGGGGCCGCTTCGTCCTCAGGAATTCCCGTCCAGGACGACATTCCCTTTATGCCGAGCCACCCCTCCCCCGCTTCTCATTGGACCGAGACAAGGAACTTGTCAGTACTTTACAGTACAATCCTTGACTTATTTCAAATTCGCAACTTGACAGGGGCTATTACGCCAATGAAAAATCACGTCAGAGATTGCAACCGCATGGTTAGGAATCTAGAGGTACTTTAGGCACAACCTTATTTATATAGGCGCAATAAGTAGCTAAAAGATGCCTTATAATCTGCAGCAGCTCCCGGCTAGCAAACCCATGCGTGATCACGTGTGCCTATATACTAAGAAGGGGGGGCCTGTACCTGTTTGCGAATAGATCCAAGGGGTGTATTGTACAAGGTACTCTTTATATCCATCTTTCGTGCTTACAGTACACCCCTTGAATGATTTTACACATTTACATAACAGGGGGGATTAAGCTAATTAAGCGTTTCTGTAAAATTACAATAATATAGGCCTTAATTAAAAGAAATATTAAGTGAAATATATTTTTAATATAAAAAATATATTTATAGGCCTTAATTAAAACCTTAGAAATCCTTTATATACTGCCTTAATTACTATATAAGTTAATAAAAAATATAATATTAAATTACTCATTAAAATATATATTATAAAATATAATATTTATGTATAAATCTTTATATAATTATTACTTTATTAATTTTATTTTTACTTTTATGGTTTTTTATATATATTATATACGTAGACCCCCCTATACCTATTAGCACTGATAAGAGGGGACTCGCCAGCTGGAAAATGTGGAGACCTGTGGGTCTTGTATCTGTGTAAAATCATTCAAGGGCTTCATTGTAGATGATAAAAGGGGAGCGGAACCTCAATGTGGCCTTCTCGGCATCGAGGGGATCGCACGTAAGGCCCACAACAGCAGCTATTCCCAAAACGGAAGAAACCACCCACTTATTCCTGACACTCCGCCGCCGTGATGAATTAATGAATTACGGCCTTGAATCGCAGGCCCTCTACAAATTGCAATCCATCAATGAAATACCCCCCTCCAAGGGGCTATCCCCCTATTCCATGCTCCCCAAGGCGAAACTTAGTGCGGCCATGAAATTAACAGCGCGAGGCATACACAACGAACGAGCCACGCCTTGTCGCCGCTGCGCGTTCCATCATCCGCTGCTAAGCGTTTACGTTCAGCGCGCCAAACCAGCCCCCCCTTGCAAGGGGACCGGAACCCACAAAGGGGACACCTTGGCATGGGAAATCAAAAAGTTCCCCCCCTCCAAGAATAAACGACAAAAAAAGAAAGGAAAATCGTCGTCTGCGTTAACCCAGGCTGAGCACAAACCCCTTGTGGCACATGAACCGTGTAAGATGATTCGCGGATCGGAGCTCGCCCCGGGCACATGACCCTCCGTCTTCGGCAGTGCTTCTCGCCTTGGCCGGCCAGCGGGGTCCCGAGAAGGACTCTGTCAAGCTCGCGGTCCCTTGGTCTCATCGCGGGGACGGCGTCGCTTGTGGCGGACGGTTTGCTGTCGATGCGTGTTGGGTTGTGCCGTGCTCATCTGTTGACTTGGGGACATGCACATGTACGACGAGGTTTGTGCTTCCATACCGGGGGAAGACTGTATTGCTTTCGTACCAGGGAAAGACGTCTAACTTTTTTTTTTCTATTTCTTTGTTTTTCGTAAAAGACGGCCAAATACATTCCACAGTTCAAAAACATTCGAGTAAACCCTGTACGCACGCATGCTTCGCACGGCTATCCGCGCTGCGCTTCTATCCTTCGACACCAACTCCTCCCGTGCGCCACCTGGTAGGCACACAGGCCCGGCTCCAGCAGTATGCTCACCAACGCCGCAATGCATACGCCGCCGCTGTCGCTCACCGTCGTCGCGCTCAGGCTGAACTCGCGCTCGTCCTCGGGCACCTCCTCCATAATCTTCGCGAAGCAGTTGACGTAGACGGCGCCCCCCAGAAGGCCCTCCCAGAAGATGACGACAAAGACCACGTACACGGACGGCAGGAAAAAGTACAGGCTCTGCAGGATCAGCAGCACCATGTTGCCCACCTGCAGCAGTGAGGGCACGTACAGCCGGTGGATGCGGACAAACGGCGTCGAGGACCGCGAGATAAACACCCCCAGCTGGTACATGAAGCCGTAGAAGGGGTAGAAGCTCCGCAGCTCGTCAAACGGAGACGACTCGACCGGGAAGAGAAGCGTCGGCGCCACGCCCTGGTTGATGGTGTATTCGGCCACATAGACCAGCAAAAGGGGCGCCATGTACGGCACAAACAACGCCCTCGCCCTGCGCAGGTTGCTTTCCAACGATGGGCCGCCCGCAACGGCGCCCGACGGACCATGCCGCTGCCCCGACGCAGAGTACGCCGCCGCCCCCCGCGGCATACGTCCCACCTCGTCGTCGTCCCCTTGGTCGTCGTCTCCCTCTTCCTCCTCCTCAGTGACGGGCCGGTCCGGAAGCGTCTCGTAGTCCTTTCCCCGGGCCGCCCGCAACGGCCCCAGCGGCAGCACGAAAAAGTAGCTGACAAACATGACGGCGGGAAGGCATGCCGAGAAGAGCAGACTATCCCTCACGCTGAACCGCCACCAGTCCGTCAAGGCGACGTACAGTCCCGCCCCGACCAGGCCGGCCGCCCCGGTCCCCGACCCCCAGCCCACGAGACTGACGTGCCCGTAGTAATGCGACAGGCCCAGAAAGCTCAGCTCGCCTCCCCCGCTGCTGAGACTGGACAGGACCACGCCGGCCATCTTGACGGCGACGGATTTCGAGGGCGGCGTCAGCGCCACCAGGAGCATCCCCGTCGCGGAGAGGGCGATGAGGACGACGACGCGGACGTGGTACGGCACGCGGTGGATCAAGTACGGCGCGATGAGCTTCGTCAGGAACGACGGCAGCACGTCGGCGAGGAGCACGACGCCTTTGGGGACCGACGACCCGACGAGGTCCTGAGCGGCGGAGAGGATGATGACGTAGAGGACATTGTTGATCAGGCCTGGGGTCGGCGAAGAACGTGACGGCCGTGCCATGTATTTAGTCTCGAGTCGTGACTACCCGTGTTTTTCCTCCCTCCCGTGGTGCCCATCCTGTTCTTCTTCTTCGAGACACTCACCGAAGAGCCAAAACGCCGTCATGACCTTGGTGTCGGGATGCCGGAGCAGGGCTGCCGTTCTGGCGCGGTAGGCGGCCCAGGAGGACGCCGGGGTCCCGGGGAGGGGCAGTCGCCCGTGGGATGATGAGGACGCCGTGCGACCTGTCATTGTGCCTTGTGCTGCGAGGGGATGTTGAGCATGGTCCTGAGGGAGGAGGATGTGGTGGTGGACCTTGACGTTGGGCGGGGTTGGCGAGGCTGCCGGCGAGGCTGGGCGTCACGCGACAAGCGGGGCGGGCCGGAGTGGACCGTCCGTCATTGGTGCATCTTGCACAGCCAATTTCCTCGAGACAGACGCAGGTAGTGCTTCAGCCTACCAGACATGATGTCATGTGCCATGGCGAAGGGGAGTGCCAGACAGCGCGATGCATTTCCATTCCCCTTGTGCTTTTTTTTTAAAAAAAAAAAAAAAAAGAAAAAACATAAGTACGAATGATAGATTGAATACATCATAAAAACACATTTAAAAAAAAAACATTATTCTCATCATGCGCCGCTCCCTCTCATGCACACTTGCGCAGTAATTGTCCGCACCCGGGCGAATCAGCCTCCGAGCAAGCACCGGCTTGTGGGCCAGACCAGCCACTCCACGCGCCCCAATTGGACCCTTCTTTTTTTTTGGTTGGGTTTTTCCGTCTGAATCGCATACTTGCGAATTCCCATTCCGCCCTCACCTCGACGACTTGTTGTTGCATCCTTCAAACCCCTGGAAACGGGACACAATGGCCGACAAAGACCCCCCCGCCTGCCCGGTCGACTCCAAAACCCGCGACGCCTGGCTCGCCCAAGCCCGCGCCGCCGAAGCCGCCGCCTCGTGCCCCGTCAACCACGACTCCTCGGCCAGCGTCCCCAAGACATGGACGCAGTCTCTCGCGTCCTACCTGTGGTCGTCGTCGTCGTCGTCACCGGCTGCCTCCCCAGCACCGCCCGCGGCCACTCCCCTCGAAGCCCTCGACACCAACCGCGTCATCTCGACCATTCCCCGCTCCGCACCCGCAAGTCCGCCCTGCCCCGTCGACACCCCGGGCACACCGACCGCGGCCAACCACGAGATCGAGTCCGGCATGGACCCGTCGGGGAAATGGGTGTACCCCTCCGAGAAGATGTTCTTTGACGCCATGAAGCGAAAGGGGTACGACGCCCGCGTCGCGGACATGAAGACCGTGGTGCCCATCCACAACGCCGTCAACGAGCGGGCGTGGCAACAGATTGTCGAGTGGGAGACGCCGTATCTGTCCCAGTCAGGGTGAGCCTTTGTTGCCATTTCTCTCCTTTTTTACTCTAGAAAATGTGTTTTCTTTTCCTCTGTTCTTCATATACATGTACGTATATATATGAATGTATGTATATATGTATATGTATATGTATATGTATATGTATATGTCTATGTCTATATATATATGGCCATAAAAGAACAAAACCTCTAACTCTCAACTCCGCCGCCCAGTTGCCAAGGCCCCAAACTAGAATCCTTCGCCAACAAAAACGACCGCATGACGCCCACCGCCCGCATCAACACCATCCTGGGCTACACGGCCCCCTTTGACCGCCACGACTGGGTGATTGACCGCTGCGGCACGCGCATCGACTACGTCATCGACTTCTACGCCGGACGCCCGGCCCATGACAAAGGGCGGCCCGGGCCCAGTTTCTACCTGCATGTGCGGCCCAAGTTGAATACGTGGGAGGGCATCAAGATGCGCCTGATGCGCTTCACGGGTCTGATCTGACGAGGTGCGATTGGCCGGGCATTCCCATCGTTGAGGAGTTCTTTCCATGGTTACTCTTTTCTTTTCTTTTTTTTTTCGTTTCTTCTTTTTTTGGACTCATGATATCATTGGGGAGGCGTTTCTTGTTTTTACCCGCGCGGCGGTGTTTTTTTCACGCAACTCAGATTCATCGATGAGCTAGCTCCTTATGTACACTAAATCTTGGCTATAACCTTTATTCTTCGAGAAGCGCATGCCTGCCGGTCCGTACTTCGCATGTACTGCCGATTTCGTCACGCCAATCCGGCGACGCTCTTCGGCGACGCCAGGAAGAGGAATCGAGCAAAAAGAAATGAAGAGAGGCGGGAAATAAATAAAAATAGCAATGTAACTACCAATCAAAGGTTTTCTGAAACAGCCCTCTCCGTCAGGGAAACAACGGGCTCAGAAACCACGATACTCTTGTCAAGCTTGTCTGCAGGGGCAAAAAAAGAAAAGAAACAAAGAAAGAAAGAAAGAAAACGGCATCACCGTTATTCGTCCTTGTACACAACCGACTGGACACGGAGGCGAATGGGAGCAGTCGTCTCAAAGGCCTGTGTGTGTAGATCCCATCCACGCTCCTCCATCGAGGTCCACAGCTCAATGTCCTCGGCATGTCTTTGCTCCGACAGGAGCGTCTTCTTGTGGTCGTGGACCTGACCCCTCTTCATCCCCCAGGCATCCTCCATGGCGTGGAACCAGGCCAGGATGGCATGTTTCGGCTGACAGCCCACCCAGAGCAGCATCTTGATCTTTGCCAGGCGACGGCCGCGGGGCGAGATGATGAACGAGGTGTGCATGGGACCGTCCACCACGTCGACCGTGTCCTGCGTCCCGTGCATGGCAGCCTGCCTGTAGCTGGACGCGAACTCGATCCGGGCGACGTACTGGCCCTCGCGGTTGCGGACAATCGGATCCCAGAAGATGATGCGCTCGCGCTGCGCGACCTGCTCCGGCGTGAGGACCCTGCCCGTCTCCAGGTACTCGAGGAAGAGGATCGTGGCCCTCTGGCGGTTGAGCGTTGTCATACACACGCTTCGCACGCCGAGGTAGTTCGTCCAGAGGTGGGCCAGGACCAGAGCAATCATCAGGTAAACAACGCTTCGGGGCTCCTCCACCACCTTGACGACCAGCGTGCCCACGAGGAGACCGACGAGACCGACGGCCGTCTCCTGACTGGCCTCCTTGGCATTCAGCTCCGCGATGTTGTCGTGCTTGGCAAAGTGCACGCTCAGCGCGGCTTTGCTCGCGCCGGCAGCGACGCCACACAGCGCCCGCAGGCCCTCCCCGACAACCATGGCAACGACCCTGCCCGACCTCGCGAGGTACGGGCTGCAGAGTGCCAGGAAGAAGGCCGTGTCGTTGAAGATGTCGGCGAGGAAACGGTACCGCTTGGCGTCGGGTTCGATGCGCAGGCCGAAACTGTGCGCAAACACAATGGTGGCGACGCGCGAGATGGCGTCCCTGAGGATCGTGATGAGCAGCGCAAACGTGGCCGAGGAATTGGCATCGCCGACACCCAGGCCCTGCAGCATGGCTCTGCTCGCCAGCAGCGACGTGATGGTGCAGAAGAAGGCCTGGAGCGAATCGTACGTCTGGTAGGCAAGGTAGTCTCTCGACACGGAGTGAGGGTATCCGACGGGGAGGAAAGCATCGTAGAGCGCTTTTTTCCATTCGCAGAAGGACGTGGCCAAGCAACCTTTGCTTGCGTCCTTGGATTGCAACTAGAGAGGGGGGGGGGGGGGGAAGACGGCGCAGAAAGAGAAAAGAAGGGGGGGAAATGCCCAGTCAGTATAAAGAAAGATGGAAACAATTGGGGGGGGGGGGGGGGGGGGGGGCGTGTCAGATACGAGCGCAGTGATGATACTCACAACGATGACGGCATCAAAGGGCCGGTGCAGCCAACGACGCTGGACGTTGCCCGACTTGTCGAGCTCCGTCACTTCGACATCGTGGTTCTTGTTGATCAATTCGGCAATGCCAAGAGGCCTGGGGGGCCCACTGGTTTCCATCTCGAGGGTTTCCTTGTCCATGCGAGCGAGCAGTGGCAGTCGAAGTAGGATGCGCTGTCAAGATCTCTTTTGCGGCTTCTCAGAGCATTTGGCGGAGAGTGACGGCGTCTGGTGTCAGGGGTTCTATCGACAGGGTCGTCCAGATTTAGCCGCACCGATGGACCTTTTCTTTTCTTTTTTTTCCAAACAAGGGGGTTTTCTTTGAAGGAGACCTTTTTTTTTTTCTTGCCTCGCGTGACGCCGCTTCCTGCCAATACAGATGTCGTTGTGAAAAGCGACGATTTCGCCCATCTTTTTCGGGCAGCCGACGAAGGATGGGCTGGAATTGGTTTTGATGACGCCAGCTGAGTGCAGTGCCTGCTGCCAGCTGTCGTGTGGGCACCGGGTGGAAAATCAACAGACGGCAGGTTCCCATGTGAATCGGGCGCAACGGCACTCATGAAATGAGAATAAAATATGCATTGAAGAAATATAGATACTTAGTATTCTATTTATATGGCCGTTAGCTACATGGTGCCTGATACTTGTGTTGGTGGCACGAATGAAATTTTTGATTAATTGTTTATTTATTTTTCTTTCCTTCTTTTCTCTTTATTTTTGCCACTTTGACACCCCCATTGAGGGCATTCACTGTATGCGCGCACAAGTCTGGCTCTGCAAACAACCAGCAGACACAGACGCGCACGCATCTGGCTCGATACCTACCATAGGTGGTTGTCGTCGTCGTGCTAGCAGCTATCGCTTCACAGGTTGGCCATCTTCCCCAACCAGGTACTCCTCCGTCTTCACAGGGCCCTCGCCCACACCAGTCATAATCACCCTGCTCACTCCGTCCTTCAAGATGCCGGCAATGCCATCCTCCAGCTTGACGCCGGACTCGACAGCAGCGCCATCGGCCTTCCAGCCAGAAATGCCGCTCAAAACGCCAGCAAAGGCTCCCAGCACAGCAGACTCGTCTTCCTGCAGATAGTACACCACACAGTTGGGCCCGGCGTCAAATGTGTACGCAGCAATCGTCTTGCCAGCCTCGGCATTGATGGACTCGACGGCTCGAATGGCAGCGCGCGACACGTCGTTCATGTAGAAGATGGGCGGGTACGTGTCGGCACAGCAGGCGTGGAACGAGTTGGATTCGCGCATGGTGACTTCGGCAAATTTGGCAAAATCCTTGGCCTTGACAGCCTCTTCCATGGTTTTCATATTGGCGGGCACGACCTGGGTGATTCTTTGCTGGAACAAGCCCGACGTTGCGACCGTCTGCTGCATGCCAGAGGTGGAAGAAACGCCCTTCTTGGCGGCGCTGGCTACGAGAATCAGAGCTCTCATGTTTGGCCAGTGCGAAGCGGGAGCGACGAGGTCGGCCATGGAATCGCTGCCGTCTGCCTTGTCGCCCATCCTCCACGCGACGTAGCCCCCAAACAGACTTCGGCAAGCGGACCCGGAACCTTGTCTGGCGATCAAGGACAGCTGCGAGGGGGAGTCCGGGAGCTCGTATAGGTTGGCAATGGCTTGGACAAGAGCCGCGAAGCCTGCAGCCGAGGATGCCAAGCCCGCGGCCGTGGGGAAGTTGTTCTCGGAGACCAGCTTGAGCGGCATGGCTGACAGCTTGGGAAGCGCAGAATTGGAGGCCTCGAGGGCGGCACGACGAGCCCGCAGCTCGCGAAAGCATGCTTGCGTGCGTGCGCCAGAGACATCAGAGGGCTCGCCATTGAGCATGAGGCTATCACCGTCGGCATAGGAGGCGGAGCAAGAGGCTGTCGTCAAGGTTCGCAGGTCGGCTTGTGACAAGGTGACGGAGAGCGAGCTGTTGGTGGGGAGATTGAGCTTCGCATCCCGCTTTCCCCAGTACCTAAAAGGGGTCGCCGTCAGCCTTATTCCGCCCTCTGCGCCCGTATGGCGGGTGCGTATGGAGGAGCCCGCTTACTTGACAACGGCAATGTTCACGGGCGCCGTGGTGCTGGCTCGGTAGACCTTTTTGTCCGCCATTTTGATGTTGTTGTGGTGGTTGAGGCACGAGGAGATGGATGAAACGTGGCAGCTCCGCCGACGATCTCGAAGCCAAACGGCGACACCAGTCGAAATTTGATGCTTGGTCTACACCGCTCGCCCCTGAAGGAATATGATGAAAAAGCCCGAAAGCGACTGGGGCTGGAGCATGTGGATGGATGGATGGATGGATGGATGATGGATCATTTGATGACTGGGACGGTACCAGACCAGACCGTTTCAACGCTGTCAGCCCGGTAGATTGCGGGGCTTTCAGCTCCCGCTCTGATAAAGAGCCAAGAGTGAAGAGTCGAAGTCGTCTTGCCAGACCCACCATTCGAATTTCGAGCACCTCACGCCTCAATTCGATTCCTCCCAAATTTCGGTCGGATTTGTTCAATATCCATGGGCACCAGCGCAAGATGGTACTGTCCCTGGTTCGATTGTAAACTGCTTGTACCGGATCAAGAGATTTTGGTCGTCGCCGAAGTACTTTTTGCTGGGTACCATGAGATCTAATATACAAATAGTGTAGAATCCATACTCACCGTTTGCAATGAGCATTCCTCTTTGCCGCACGTTCTCCCAGAGTGTTTTCAGCCCGTGTTCTTTGTATCTGGACCAGCCCGTAGTTTCCTTCCTTTCCTTTCCTTTCCTTTCCTTTTTCCTTCTTTTTTTTTCCGCCGACACCATGTTGCCACAGGCTTACGTGCCCACCCTATAGACCTCCGTAGGTCTTGTCAGATGGATGATATCCACGGGCATGAATTCGGATACCGACTCCTACCGTCCCATGTGTCATTTATATCATTTGCTTTACATGTTGCCTCCACTCCCTAGTACGTTATCAACGTCCGTTGATTCTGTTCGTAACGTCGCCAACTGCGCTAGTGTTGCCCTGCCATGGCACGCACCTGCCCTGCTGCCTTGCGGATGCCCTTGACGTCATGGAGTCTCACATCGTCCAACATGCATTGCCGTGCCGCCGTGCCGCCGTGCGTTGGGCGGCCCATACGGCCCATACGGCCCTGATGGCTCTTGCATATGCGATGCGGCCTCGAACTTGACGCTTCCCAACCATTGCTGTGCCATCAACGTGGGAGTCTTGTCTATCATGGACCACATCTGCCGTGGCGCCCCGTTGCTTCTTTATGCTGCTCGTCGGGCCCGCGCCGTGTCTGGCCGGCTGCCACCGTACCGCGTCATTCGGCCGCCTGCATATTTTCTCAACAGACTGTATGGCGACGACTCTGCAGCAGAGAAGCCCAAGCCCACCTACAAACGCGGCGCAACACAACGAAAGGCGGATGACCGTCCGTGGCATCGAGAGGGCAGCAACGCCTTGCCCAAATCGACGTCGCCGGATCTTGCACGGGGGGACGCAACCAAGGGTCAGTAGGAGATGAGACGTCATCCTCTCTGCCCTCTGTCACAGCCCTCCTTTCCCTCTTCTTCCTTATGTTCACGACTCAGGCGCACGACCGACTGAAAAGATTCTCATAGGTCGACTGCTCACGACGCCCACGCGGCTCCTGAAGCTTATTCTACCCATTCCTTTTCATCCCGAGCAAGAACACATCAATGCGGATCAACCAGAGAAGAAGGCACGGCCGAAGCAGGAGGTCGAGCCTCTCGCGCTCCTGATCCACCCCCAGCAGCCGCTCTCGTACCTGGAGAGGTTGATACAGGCTGAAATCCCCCCGCTCCTCGTCAAGGGAGGTGGCGAAAAGCTGCCTGAAATTGTTTTCCGAGCCGAGGCCGACTACTCGGGCGACAAGCAGACAAGCAGCCAGTCCACGGACCCCCAAGAGCCCCACGAGCCCATGGAGCCCAAGGAGCCCAGGGGGGCAAACATCGCCTCATACTCGGGTATGGGGCATGAAGGTCCCAGCAAACACAAAAAAAACTGGGTACGATGGAGCGGAAGTACCGAGATTGGAGACTTTATCAGAGATGCAGCTAGAGGTCGAGAGTTTACCGTCAGTATCGAGGGCCACGGCGAGGACTTGCGCGTCGCTGTGCCCAGCTTCAAGGACAGGACATACTATCTGCGCATGAGGCTGCAACGGATGTCTCACGAAATTGAACAAATGGCGCGCGTGAAACGAGAGTGCGACTTGCTTGCCCACAAGGGCGCGTATACACTGGCCAAGGGAGGCTTCGCAGCCCTAGCGGGCTGGTGGGGGTTCATCTACTACGTCACGTTCCATACGGAAATGGGATGGGACCTTGTTGAGCCAGTCACGTATCTCGCCGGGCTGGCGACCATCATGGGAGGCTATCTGTGGTTCTTGTTCATCAGCCGGGACCTTAGTTATAAGGCCGCCATGAACTTCACGGTGTCGAGGCGGCAGAACGCTTTGTACCAGGAACGCGGGTTCGATGAACAGCGATGGGTTCAGGTCGTCCACGATGCCAATTCGCTGAGGCGAGAGATCAAGATTGCCGCGCAGGAGTACGGAGTGGATTGGAACGAGATGAAGGATCTCGGAGGGGAGGAAGTGAAGCAGGTGCTGGAAGAGGAGAGGAACGGCGAAAAGAAGAAGAAGGAGAAGGAAAAAAAGGACGACGAGAACGAGGCCGGCCAAAAGGACCAAGAGGGCCGAGGGGAAGGAGCAGATGGGAAGAACGCCAAAGACAAAGGCAGTCATGGCAAGCGTACATGATGGTTGACGGCACGCAACCCGGAGTTGGGGGACAGCTCTTGATGGACGGGACTCGGTGCGTGGGTGGCATGGAGCATATGCTTGCTTGACAATGGCGTCGCGTCGCAGGGACATTTGCCTCTGCGTGGTTGTATATGCGTAAGTAGATGATAGAGGCAGACGGCACAAAGTGCAACATGTACATTTCGAAACAAGGTTGGAGACTGGTGGGGGGGCATTTTTCAGATGTCCAATGTCGCATGCAGCTTTTCGTCTCATGATGGATCCACAGATTCCGGCGGGAGGATCCATGCCAACCCACTCGCGCCCCACCGTTGGCACAAAGTCGGCCTGCCACATCATCCCAGATGCCACAACCATCCAATGCCCAGCCTGGCGTTTGTCATGATCAATCATGTCGAAGCATGTCGGTGGCGGCTCGTGCCTCGGAGTGGGCAGACATGGGCAGAGATGACGGAGCTACGCAGACCTCGACGCGGACGCGGACGCGGCCGGCCCCCTCTCGTGCAAATCCCACGGTTCCGCAAATGGCCCCATGGTGTCGAGACAAGAACAAGACGGAGCGACGTGCCACGATCCCGACTCGAGTATAAAGAAGGCCTGGTGGGTTGTCGGAGTCGCTCTCGACGTCCTGAAGCTTGCCGTCGCCTCCGCCTCCGGTTTGTGTATTTTGTCTTGGGGAGGCTGGACACTGGGCGGCATTTTGGAACGGTTGAAATCTGGGTCGTGCCCCGCACTCCGTGTACATATTGTACATACATAAATACATCTGTGAGTTTTGCTCGACTGTCGAGGTTTACACGTTTGGAACAAAGAAACCAAAGAAGAGGAAAGGAAAAAACCAAGAGAAGCAACATACACACACACACACACACACACACACACACACACAAGTCGTTCGTCATTAGCTCATACGATGACACACAGACCCGTTCTCGAACAAAAAAAAAAAACCCAAATCCGCCGGCTTCCTCCCCATGAGCTCATAGCATTCGAGGTCCACGATTCGCTGCCCAGATCCTAGCACTATGACGTCCCAGACACTGCATTTGCCCGATGGCAAAAAATTCACCGTCACCCCCGTCTTTGGCGGGATGGGGTTTCGCAGCCACGATCAAAATAGTCCCCTTCACCCGTTTCCGGTGGGCTGGACGACGATTCTGCATACCGAGGAGGATAATGTAGATGTCGTCGAACAGGACGGCCACAGTCGTAGCCACGGCAGCAACAACGAGCAGGACGAGAGTGCGCAGCCGAGACCCAGGAGACGCACCAAGCCCTTCCACACGCCCACGCTGCACAACGACACGCTCTTCCTATCGTCCATTTCGATACCGTCCAGCTCCGACTTCAAGCCGGCGGCCAGCCCTACCCGGGAAATCGCCATGATGCTGTGGATCACGCTGTACTGGTACTTCCACCAGCCGGAGCCGGATCATAGCTTGGACACGGCGGCTTGCAGGGCCACACCCCAGGCAGCGAAGCCGAGGGGGGAGTGGAAGATTGCCATCAAACGCGACGGTGTTCTCCGCGGACGGAATCTCATCCCCAAGCTGGAAAGGATGGGCCTGATCGCGTCAGAAGACACCTCTGTTGGGACGAGCGTCGACGACGGCGGCCAGGCATGGGCCGACATGTTTGTGTCGAAGCGCATGTTCTGGCAGATACCCGCCCATCTGTTCCTTTTCACGCTGCGGCCCGTGGGCAAAACGGCCTCCTCGCTGTGCTTGCACTCGAACCCTGGCTCCCCCAGCGTGAGCCGGCCGGATTCTCCGAGAGAAGAGCCGCTCTCGTCGCCGTACAAGGCGTGGCACTCCCGGACCGCCAGCGGAGGAGTGCCGCTGACGCCGACCTGCGGACAGCTCGCGGCCGATGTTCCCGGCGCTCCCACGCCCACCGCGCTCTCTTCCACGCCCATCTACGCCATTGGGCCGTACTACTCGTCCTCGCATCTCCCGACGTACTACCCTCCGCCGCCGCCGCAGTACATACACACCAACAACATCCGACACCCTCTGCGGCCCAAACCCCCGCGCATGGGAGAGGTCTTTTACACCCGCTTCGTCGACAGCATCGGCCAGTACCTGTCCTTCCGCGTGGCATCGTGCTCGACCCTGCCCGTAACGTACCTCGGCCCGGTCGGCCCCGCCCCGCCCGAGCAGAGCCAGCTGCTCTCGTCCATGAGCGACAAGGAGCTCCTGCAGTCGTGGTTCCGAAACCCGCGTGTCGGCGAGTTCTGGGGCGACTATGTGCCCGACTTCCTCGAGACGGGACTCGGCTCCAAGCACTCGTTTCCCGTGATTGGTCTGTGGGACGGCGTCCCGTTTGGCTACTTTGAGGTGTACTGGGTGAAGGAGGACGTGTTGGGACGGCACGTCGGCAGCGAGGCGGGCGACTGGGACCGCGGCGTGCACATCATGGTTGGGGAGGAGTGGTCGCGCGGCCGCGTGGCAGCTTGGCTTACGAGCTTGGTGCACTGGTGCTTTACGACGGATTGTCGCACCATGAATGTGTGTTTGGAGCCCAGGGTCGACAACAAGAGGTGGGTGTCGAGACTCTGCTCCCGTGTTTTGTCTCGTTTCTTGTCCCTTGGCCTCTTTTCCGTTTCATGCTACTGTTTGGTCCGGATATTCGTGAGTTGCTGACTCCTAAATCTCAGAATGATGAGACACCTAGAAGAGTGCGGCTTCGCAAAGGAGAAGCAAGTGGCCTTTCCACACAAACAGGCATGGTTTGTCAAGCTACGACGCGAGTTCTGGGACGGTCCAGCGCTGTGAATCGGGGGTCGCCGCGGGTTGCGCCGGTTTTGACGACGACGATGACGGCCCTTTTTTTTTTTTTTTTGTGTGTGTGTGTGTGTGTGTGTGTTGCTTTTGTTGTTGTACATGGCTAGACTGGCTACTTCTGGTATAGATGGCAATGCCGCTACTTTACTCGGAGCCGAATACACACCACCGTGGCAATGTTGAGTTTCCGCCATCAATGGCGTGCCAAGCTTGCCTGGCACACGGCCGTGAAAACCCTGGTCCATCCGACTGGACGGCAAGTCGTCGCCCTCCCCCAAGAGAACGACCACGAGCACGCCGTGCTCATGGGCACACCTTGCCTCGCCCACATGGGCTGTGTTGGTGTCTGTGGTAGTCGATGGGGCGGCGCCACGTGCGTATGGCCACTTATACCAAGATGGGACCGCCTGTCATGGCCAAGGTTTTGAACACTTCTTGCATCCCGTCTGGCTAACTAAGGGCCATGTCATGATCTCTGTCGAATGGGGCACATCTGCGGGGGAGGCGGCTGCTCGGTAGGTTATCTTGGGAGGCAGTCACTTGGCCTGCACCGTTCACTTGCTTGAGCTGCCTAGCCATTCATGACAACGTCAGCGTCATTTCCAAGACACCAGGAAAAGATGTCAGGTGCCTCGATTCTACTCGCGCTATCGCTAAGATGAAGCCTTTTCGCCATTCCGTACACACTCTTTTTTTTCTTCGTTCCCACTATCCCGCGCCCCTGTCCACGGAAAAGTACTGCCACGTTTTGCCCAGGAAAATTCGAGCCATATGCGCCCCCACCCTCCTAAAAAAAATAGAGATGGATGGAGAGGAGGAAAGAAAAAAGTCTATTTGCAGCCGGAACAATTCGCTCTATACGCGTGTTTTATCCTATCGCTTGTCTTCCAAAGCGGGCGTCCGCTAAGCACCATGGGCTCGGCCACAGTAGAGGGCCACGAAAAAAGTATTAAACAACAAGGACAACACGCGAGACGAAAATCAAAAATGTTAAAAATGATGGCGTCTAGCCAAGGCTCGGTGTATAAATCGGAAGGACTTCTTCTTCTTCGGCTGCCTCCTGCTAGGACCTGAATCTTCCTGCCTCCTTTTCGCACGTTTCGCCAGCAACGCATCTACACGCACACGCACACGCACGGCTTCACTCTTCGCAGGCTCCCATGGATCAACACGGGCAGACGACCCTTCTCCCCGGATTCGACATACACCAGGAACAACCCGTCGCAACCATGACGCTCGCGCACGTCCTCGCCGCGTTCATCATGATCGACAGCAGCGCGACGGCGCCCCTGAAACGGCGCTCCAACGAGGTTGGATGCCCCTTCCTCCGCATGCTGTACATATGCCTGCGCGTGTGCGTCATCTTCTTCGAGGAGCTTTGGGTCAACGTCTACCTCGCAACACACGTGTCTCTCTCCGACAGGACCGAGGCCGATTCTGCTCACGACGACGAGGTCCGCGGCCTCTTGCCCCTGTTCCCCTACCCCCCGGATCAAGAACGACCTCCAGTCGGTGACTGGGATGTGGAGGTCGGACTTCCGGAACTGGAAATATGGCAGGACATTGTCCTGGTAGATGACGAGGTGCTTGAGGTGCGACGACAACACGTTCCGCGACGTGATGCTCTGCCATCTCGAGCCGTGGGCCCTCCACCGTAACCCGTATGGGGATCAGAGGTCACCTCTGTATCCCCCCGATTCACAAAACATAACAAGGCCTCGCTCACGAAGGAGCACGCGGCGCCGCTGGGTCATCCGGCCGGGAAGCAGAACAACAAAGGGTAAGGGGAGGAAGGGGGCTGCGAGAAGATGTCGCCAGGAGGTGCGGGCGCTCGGGCGGCATGAAGAACAGATGCCAGCGGAGAAGTAGAGGGAGATGGGGAGATGAAGGAGGGGGCAAGCAAAAAAGAGAGAGACAGAGGCGAAGAAGAAAATTCGCAAGCAAACAAGTGGGTGAAGAGGAAAAGAGGAACTGGTAAAAGCAGGACAAGTGGGAGAATGACGATGATGGGGACCGGGGGAATAACATCCGGGAGGAGGCCTGGTTGAGTTGCGGAGGTGCTGCTATTCACCCTTTACTTGTTTGGTCTCTAAATCGCGTTTCTGATGCCCCGTGTTGCCGTTCTTGTTTGGTGCCCAGAACCCGCCGAAACGCCGTTTCTGTTTGAACAGGCGGTGCGTCATGGTGCGATTGACTTGAATAGAGGGCAAGAGTCGAGGTCAAGAGTCACGATCCAATATCCAAGAGTCAAGGCCAAACCCCGGCCTCATGTCCCAACCTTGAACCGCGGCCATCACTACATGATGTTGAAAAAACAATACTTCCAAGGATAAGTAAAAAGAAAGTAAAAAGAAAAAGTTTTTTGTTTTAAAAAAAAGAAAAAAGAAAAATAAACGCCGCATCCCACCCAACGAACCCCCCCCCCCCCGGTCCCATCACGTGCCCACACCACCCACCCACGTGACGGGCCTCCATACAAACCTCCAAAAACCCAACCCATAACCATCACGACAAACGCTCAAACCACCAACCCGCCTCCGCCCCCCCGACACAATGTCCATCGGCCACAAGCCCATCCGCCTCCCGCCCCTCAAGACGCTCCGCGTACACAACCCGAAGCGCCAGCCCGAGAACCCCTGCATCGCCATCATGTCCAGCGTGCTAGGTAAGAAGCGAACCCCCCGTTCCCCCCCCCCCCCCCCCCCCCCTACGCGAGCTAAAACAAAACACAAGCCTGCTGGGCCTCAGCCGGCTACAACGCCGCCGGCTGCGCCGCCATAGAGACCCAACTCCGGCGCTGCATGGACCAGCCCGCACCGCCGCCCGCGCCCGCCAACACAATCAACTACCACCTCTCCCGCATGCAGAAGCACGTCCTCAGTCCGCGGAAGCAAAAGTGACCGGGGCCCGCGGCCCTTTGTACCATGTTGATACCCCCCGGGGGGAGGTGGAAAGTTGCAAGGGAACGAAGAAAAGGGAAATGTACAGTACGGGTCTTGAAAAACGGGGCGTCCATGACGAGGCAGGGTCGTGGGACGGCGGATGCGGGGACGTGGATGTCGGGATACATTTTCGGGCGTTTTTTGATGACGGCGTGTCTTTTGGTGCCATTTTATTGTTTTCGTCTGGTCTCAGTGACATTTGCGGACTTGGAGACGGCTTTGGTCGGTGTTGGCAGGTGTGTAGTGTATACAGAACACAGTTGTTGTGTGTAATCTGCCATCGTATGATGCACATCTGGCAATCCATCCATCCAACCGAACATCGAACTTCATCGTACCCTTCTGCTTTTATGGCAGGAAGTGTACCAGACAGCACAATGTATGAGCGCATCTGCTCTTCTACTCAGGAACACAAAACACCTCGTCAAATGCACAACATCAAATATCAGCTCGCAACACGTTTCCTCTACAAAGCATTCGTATGCTGGCAACCAATCACGACAACAAAACGCCGTATTTCCCAGATCAAAAAAAGTCTTCATCGTTCGCTCAACTAATCCTGTCGGTCTCGCCAATTGCTCAAGAGGACTCGCTCTTGATTGCTCTTGCTCTTCGCCGTCTATTTGGCTTTGCAGCCACGAAAAATCCAAGTCCGTCTCCACAAGGGTCTCTGACATATGAAATGGTTCAAGAAAACATGGCAGTTCTGAGAGAAAGAGTGTGCAACTTTGTTCTTCCCATACAAAAGGGGTACAGAGAGTGTATAACATGGAAAATGCCAGCCTCCATATTCCCGGCTTGGCGAACCTTCCAAGGGCGCCACCATATGATGTTCGTTACAAAAAAAAAATAGAGGAAAAGAGGACGGCGGAGGCAGAAAAGTGAATAAAAAAAGGGGAGGCCAAGTTTGCCCTCATTGAATACTGCATGCTGCCAGGCTTGATTTGCCTCGCCTTGGCGCGCCGGAGCCTCTGTGTCGGAGTTGCTCGTCTGCGCGTAGACCATGTTGTCGAGACCCGACACCGTTTTTGATCCATCGCGGCAAGCAACAAGGAGAGGTGCTGACTTGAATGCTCTACCCCACGAGGGAGCGAGGACAGACAAAGAAAAATAGAATTTGCAGGCGATGCGAGTGCTTCTAGCAAGAGTACAAGTCGGCGTCAAATATGACGAGTAAACTCCCAGTCAGTAAGCCCTTGAAGAAATGCAGATCGCTACAAGATCGCGTCTATGTAGTGGTGGTTGACGTAAAAAATCAAAACGAAGAGCCCCAATGTATGGATCGTCCTGTGACAATCGTTCTGGCAGCGCAAAGGGAAAGAGGACAGAAGAAGAAGAAATGACGAAGAAGGGGGGAAATAGGACGTGGGAAAGTAGGGTATTGTCAGTCGCGGATGGTATAGCGGGCATGCAAGATGGCACGGATCAAAATGTTTCAAACAAGTTCAATCGTCGCCAAAAAAAAAAAAAGAAAGAAAGAAAGAAAAAAGGTCGCGTACGCCAATGGTGATGGTAGTGGTGGTTGTAGATGCGTAATTTAGTGGCTGTCGCCGACACAGAAGAGTTCTATCTCCCCGACGCCTCCGGAATACATGTTTCGGGCTCCCTCGAGCCATTCCATAAACGCGATTTGGATGTCATCGTCGCTCTGAATGGTGACAAAGTCTCCATCCTCGTCACGATACCGCAGCTTCAGCATGCCTTTGCTAATACTGCTCGTCATAAACCGCGCAAGCTTGGCGTCGATTCGGTCGATGAGTGACTGGTAGGTGATGTTCAAGGCCACCACAAGTGTGACGTAGTTTCCGCTGTCACAATTCACCCGGACTTTGAGCTGAGTCGGCATGGGTGGATCCGGACTCGCCAGAGAATTGCTTGTTGTTAGGACGCTACTGCCGGTTCCCATGGGAGGAGATACGGTGCGAGAGTTTGCGGCGGCCGAGTCAACCCGGAGCGGGTTACCACCACCACCAGTCGGTCCTGGAGTGTTTCCGCGCGAGTACATCGGTTGCGCAGGGTAATGCGACAGTGTGCCTCCCAGGCTACCAGAATGTTGGTGCATGCGCTGTGCTCCCGGGCTTTGCGTGCTGGTTCGAATGGGAAGGTCGTTGCGGGGTGATCCGTTTTGGGAGCGAGAAACGTTGCCATCGTGTGCTGCATGCAAATGTTGGGGAATCCCTGGTACGGCCGGGATATTGTTCTGGCTGGGGTGGCGCTGTCTGGGAATCCCGGCCACGTTCGCATCTGGCGTGCTATACGATCGACTTCTCTGCTGCTGCTGCTGAGAGGCGGTTTGACCATGAGTGGCCATGACGGGAAGAGAAGGTCCACGAGGATTTCTATTACCGGCCATACCGTGGGGATTCGGCGAGGGACCGTCCCGAGAAGGCGCCCGAGGCAGCATAGCGCCGGGAGCATATCGCGGATCATCCCAAACAGACTGTGGCATTCCTTGCTTCAGAGGAAACTGGTACGCGGGACCGGGAAAAATTCCACTGGTGGTGCTCGTCCTCGACGAAGCCGGAGATTCGGGAACTGGTGAGAAGTAGCTGTCTCCGACTCGGGAGCCCGGAGACTGAGCCCCTCCACTGGGTAGTGTCTGCAGATTAAGAGACGCAGACGGCAGGGTATGAGGAAATCGTGGGGGTGGCGCCCGGGCGATGCCGGCCAGTGACTGCGTGCTCTCTCCTGTTGCTGATCTTTGCCGTAGACTACCATTCGAGGAGGTCCTGGGCATCGAAAATTGGCTGGGGGCCGAGCTTGCCCCATAGTCTTCTTCGTCGTCATCTTGGTGCAGGTAGGGATTCTCGAGCCCGCCGACATGATCTCGTGTCCATGCAAAGTCGTTGGTAATCGAATCTTGGCTTTGAGAAGATCGAGGAGCATTTTCTTTACGTTGTGTCTCCAAGCCGACGGCCCATTTCCTCATCGTCTCCTCATTAAGGAATTTAATCGTGAAATTTTCGACGCCGGGATCGCCTCTCCACCAAATCTGGACGCTGTGGGAGCCTGCCAGAATCCGTTAGAAGCTTCTTCTAGTAATCAATCTCTCAGTCCCGGCAACGAATGACGAGGTTCCTTACCCGGTTTTGAAAGGGACACGATATCAGTCACATTAGTCATGAAAATTCTGCCCTTTAGCTGGAGCTTGGCATTCTTGTTCCTAATTTTCGAGCCCGTTGATCGTGTTTTGTCTTTCTTTCCCGAGGCTTCCTTGCAGCAGAGTAAAATGCCCTCGAAGAGATAGATTTCGTACTGGGAGCAGGACGAATATGTTAGTCATGACTATTCGTGGACACTCGGACCCGGAAGCAGGAGGAATCGCCAATCCTCGACCTACCTCTTTTTCCTGATCACTCTTTGCGTTGATGACGACATAAAGACCATGGAGTAGCAGCTTCCCAAAGGACTCCACCTTGAGGGCCTTCCAGTCATCTACTCGCGTGATGAGTTCCTCCAGGGTCTCATCAAGTAGGTCGCGGTTGACAGCCTCGTTGGCCTTGTGCAGAACTCGTTCGGCGGCCTCGCATCCAGTGCAGAGGTCCTCCTTGACGTCCGGATCGTCAGACTTTTTCGCCAAGTCTTTCAAGAGGAGAGGATATTTGACCAGCCGTTGCATGGGCTTTAATAAGAATCCATCCAATGTGTTGAAGTCTGCTGCAACGGGGTGGCCAGATTGTGAAATCTTATCAAACACCATGTTTGCAATATGGGCGGCTTTGCGCTGATTTGCGATAAAGGGCTGGTAAATGTCGAACGACTCCTCGTAAAAACAAAATGGCGCGCCCCATCTTTGTATGGCCTTTGGCATCGAGTTTGTCGTTTCGACTCGGATGAGAAACCGCCGTTGGAAATCGAGAATGGCGTTGATATTTAGAAATATCTGGTGCACAACATCTCCTGGTAGGTTCTTCTCCTCCAGAGTCTTTTTCAAATCATGCAGATTCTCCAAATCCTGCACGTACTTCCGCTCGGTATCGACCAGCTCTTTCACAATGTGGTCTCGGTAACTCATTTGCGCGCTTCCCGTCGCAGCCACGGGCTCCTCCTCGGGATATGGCTGTAGCTGGAGCAGTAGGCCACGCTGTTCTGCCAGGTCAAGCACATAATTCACGACCTGAATCACCTTGACGAAGCCAGTGGTGTCATTGCCCATCAAGTCAGTGATGACGAAACTCTGAGCGGGGGGGACTTGCAGCTCCTTCATGCATGCCTGCACAAATTTGAAAATGGCGATTTTGGACTTCTTTGCTTCCGATGCGTTCGGGTCCTCCACCTTGAGAGGTTCCGTCGGCTGCAGCGAGTTGTATATGGTGAGCAGGGGATATCCGGTCCGAAGAAGGTTCCATAGCGGATCAACGGGGTCAGAAGTATCGAGCTGCTCGAGAAATGGGGCGAAATCAGGTACTTGGCTTAGTCGTTGCCCGAGGGAGAGGCAGATCTGATAGAGCGACCGCGAGGCATCGGCCTTCTGGTTGATGATGTTACCCGTGGCCATGACAGGTCCGCCATTTTGACCCGGCACGACGGTTGCTGCGCTGGCCAGCGAACTCAGCGACGTGGATGATGAGCCAGCGTAAGCGGTCGAGCCCGACAGCTGACTGCCGCGAGGCACGCTGCTCATCATTTTTGTCTGTAGGATGTTTTTGAAGCCGCTCAGGTTGGACTCAAAGACCGGAGCGGTGTTGTTTCGAAGGAGAGGAGCATGGGCCATGTCAAGTTCAGGCCATGCGATGAAAGGGGGTGGTACGAGGTCCGAGGTCCCACCAGGGGAAGAGGAGTACGTCGTCAGTGACCTAACAATCAAGGACCACGGCCGAATCTCGTTGTTGCTCGTGGTCGGAGGGGTACGGGCGTGGTGGGCTGGCGGAATGCGGACGATAAGAAGAAGGTTGTCGTTTCGTCAACTTGTGGGAGCGTTTGTGAGAGCCCTCCCTTCTGGCTTGGAACGGTCTCAGACGAGCAGCCCAAGTCGCGTCATTCGAGAAAACAATGGTCAAGTGAGCCGGCTCCGTTGATGTCTGGGAAGGCACTCGGGACTAAATGTCTTGGAACACGTCGTCGGGTCGCCTGTCGCTTCTGATCGGGGGCCGACTGCGAGACGATGATGACGAGTTGAGCAAGTGGCTTTGGGCGTCCGGGCCGCAGCACGAGGACGGTGCGGACAGAAACTGGGAAGAGAGAGAAGTCGTCGCCACCACCTAACCTGGGTATCGTTGGCTTACGCGGTCGGAAGGGAAAAAATCAAACACACGAATGAAGCCCCTCACAGCGAGCGAGCAGCAATGTGGCCAAGGGAACGGACAGACAAGACAGATGGGGCAGGTCAGTTGGGCCAAATGTTGTCGTGCGGAAAGCAGGCGATGAGCCGGCTAGACGTCAATTGGGAACGGCTGAGCTGAGCGAACGGCAGGCGGCGTCGGCGTTGGGGGGTGTGGCAGCTCAGCACCGTCAACCCGTCCAGGCGGCACGAGCAAGACGAGGACAGCACAGTGAGGCGACTTGGCTCGAAGGATCGGGGGTTGGCTGAATGGCGAGAACGGCGAGCACGGCGAGCACGGCGAGAACGGCGAGAACGGCGAGAACGGCGATGGCAGTCAAAGGGTGGCCAAGCGTGGTCAAGCGTGGTCAAGCGTGGTCAGGCGTGGTCAGGCGTGGTCAAGCGTCGGTCGAGGGTCGGTCGAGGCTGGGCTCTTTCTTGTCGTAGCGCCTCCCAGGGTGGTGGATGGTGGCGGTAGCCTGAAAAGAAAGTGGGAACTCGTGGGTCGGTGGCATCGACACGGCGCTGGGGTGGCCGGGGCGTGCGAGCAGCTGGCTGCGCGCTGGCTGCAGGCGGGGAGGCGGGCGGGCTGGCGGGCGCACGTAGGGAGGGAGCCTCGGGTCGCGTCTGGTCGAGTCGCCGGTCTGCTTGATCCGTCAATGATGGACGCAAGGAACAATTAATCAGGAGCGACCGGCGGAGGGACTGCGTAGAAGGGCAGGAGGGCGGGACATTCAAGGCAAGAGCGCAAGAAGCTCGAGGCGACGAACCGGTGGTAGCTACTGACGTAGGTACCTAAGTACCTACCTATAGGTACCTAGGTACCTGAGTAGGTAGGTACTTACCTATCTACTTAGGTACTTATTTAGTCACCTAATTTAAGCGACTATTTAGGTACCTATAGTGGGTCGAAGGTAATTCTGAAACTTTCTACACTTGAATTGTATGGCATAATGTTCGGGATTACCTGGACTTGCTGAAAGTACTTACCTACTACTTGACCTATTCAAGTTACTTAGGTACTACTGAGGAGCTGGGCAGGTACTTAAAATGCCTAGGTGCCTTGGACGTAAACATGCAGCCTAAGACAACAGGACAACATGGAAGCACGGTGCAGACTCTGGCGCGACTGCGGGACCGTGGGACCACTAAACTCTCCGTGGGGCTGTCTTTCTGGGACATGGAGCCCTCCATGTTGAGAGTCGAGACATCCGGCCTCATCGCCAAAAGCCGTGTCCTCTGGCCACCAACAGTCTCCTCCCCCAACCATAGCTTCGTTGCAAGTCAATTAGTACCTGGACACCTCATATTTAGACGTACTTACGTCCAGAAGGCAACGCACATTCAAGCAGCAGAAGGGGCCACGCACGAAACATGGATGCAAGAAAATCCGGCACCATGTCCACCATTGTCCAGCCACAGCGACTCGAGTCCAGCAGGCGAGGTAGGCGATGTAGGCGAGACCTGTCACCTAGCTGGACGGCAAGGCAGTTCAAAACACCCAGTCCATCTTGTTACTGCCTACCCAACTACACATACCTACTTTACTTTCCTACTTCTTACTTACCTTGAGTACCCAGGCACCTAATTACCTGACAAACATGAGTTTCGAGGCGAATGGCGGCGAAGAAGGGGAAGGGGGGGAGGAAAAGGGGTTTCCGAAGGGTCCTTGGACGCTTCAACCTTTTCACCAACAGCACAGCAGCACACGGCGACTGCGAGCGCCCCGCGGATGGGAAGCGAAGCGAAGCGGCTGACGGGATCCATGTTGGCTTCTTTTTAGAAACACATGATGGAAACATGTCCAGGCGCGTCACAACACCCATCAAGCCAGCATCGGGACGAGGCATGGGCAAGGACATGGGGGGAGCGTCGTTCAACGGGGGCCGAACCGCGAACCTCCAGGCCTTATTCCGAGCCGAAATGAAGTGTTTGCTGCCGTGGCTGATTATTGTGTCCGACCTGGTGCTATTGTGCTGCCCTCGGGACTTTGGCGCGCCGGCAGGCGCGACATTTATCATCATATTATGCAACAATATGCCAGTACATGAATACAGTCAATCCACAGTTGTTGACAAACGGACAAGCCAACAACCCAGCAAGCCAGCAAGCCACACGAGTATGGAGTGCGACAAGCGCATTCTGGCTGGGCATTCTGGTTATCAGCGGATCGAACCGTGGCAAACGGCAAAACGCCCTTTGCAGGCGCCATCGCAACGACCACACATGGCCAGAGGCTCAACAATTGATCTCTGCTGGTACCGGGTCAGTGGTCAGTATGAGCTCTGCGGCCACTGCCCGGCATTGAGAGGCCCTGGAGAGGCCCTGGAGAGGCCGGCGACACGACCGAAAAAGAACTGTGCACCGTGCATTGTTTACTGTGGACCAGACTGGAGACGCTAGACTGGATCGGCCACTGCTCTGCGCTGCACTCTGCCGCCAGCCTGCCTTTGGCGACATGCAGCACATGCAGCCCGCCGCCGTGGCTGGGGACCCGTAGCTGGGGATCCGTGGCGGGGACCCGTGGCTGGAGACGTCGCGTCAGCTTGGGCGCGAAAGAAGATGGAGACGCTTCGACGTCATTGGCTTCAAACAGAGGGATGATCCTTGGGCCTCTTTGGCCCCGTTGGTCTCTTTGGCCCTTGTAGCTCTTTTGCTCCTCTTGCTGACGGCAGGGACACCGTTGAACGGACCGAGAAGGGGCCCCTGGACCCGAACCTGGACCCGAACCTGGACCTGGACCTGGACGCCGCCATCACTGGCGGGGAATCGGGATGCACTCGCAAGCCCTCGGCTTCGCTCCTTGTCCAGGGCATGGAACAGAACGGGCACAAGACTATGACATGAGCTCAAGCTTTTACCTCCTTCTCCCGCGCATGTGCAGCCAGAACACACCACGCGCACATACAAATGGACAGAGCGCATCGGCTTCGGCGCCAGAACACGCCATCTGATCCTTGATTCTATCCCGAGGACCAACGGACATCTTCGATGAACGTGGAGCAGTCACTGCTGTGTACCCGTGCCATCGGCCCCCGTCCACCTCTCTCTCTCTCTCTCTCTCTCTCTCTCTCTGGAATCAATGAATCAATGACGACTCGTCATGGCATTGTATCTGCCATCAGGTCCCGTTTCAGCTAAGCCAAAGGAGGTAGCCGGGTAGTCCGTCCTAGCCTCTAGACGCCGGCGCCAAATCGCCAGCCGCTCCAAAGCTCCCGTTGTCGAGGCTTGGAGCTCGCCCAAATTGCCGAAAAAACCCGCCCCAGGTCAATTTCACCGTAGACACAAATCAAGGTTGGGACGGACGGCCGTGGCCGGTCACAAGTTGCTGTTGCCCGCCGCTCATCGGCCATTCCGATTTCCGTGGCCGGGTCATCGCGCTGGCTTGGTGAGTGCGCGGGTTCGCGAGGCCATGTCCATGACGAAAGCGCCAGGCGGTACGAAGACTACTTAACCGAGAGAGACACTGGTTCCGAAACGTTTTCACGAAAGGCGCGGATAGAGAGCGCCCATTTGGTGGCCATTGGAGGGTTCTCGCCAGGGTGGTTTTTGGAAATGCATACAATACACCCCTTGAATTATTTGCAAAGAGGTACAAACCCCTCTTCTTAGCGGGTACGCACACGTGATAACGTGCAGGGTTGCTAGCCGGGGGGTTGCTGCAGATTGCAGGGGATCTTTAGCTACTTATTGGCCTGTATAAGTAAGGTTGTGCCTAATGTACCTTCAGATCCCTGACCATGTTATCGCGATTTCTAAAGCAACGTTTGATTGGTCTAATAGCCCCTGTCAAGTCAACGATTTCAAATAATTCAAGGGTTGTACTGTACATATACCATGTATGTACATGGTATATCATTGCATGTACATGCATATGTAAAGTAAGTACTTAATGTAAGTAGGTACTTAGAATCTACGTACATGCTTGTTTATGTATATTATGTCCCCGGTATATGCCTAGGCAAGCATGCTACATGTATGCACATGTAGCATGTCTGACGCCATGTGCTTTGGAAGCAGCCGAGGGTTTTCTTTTTCTTTTTCTTTTCTTTTTTCTTTTTTCTATTTCCTTTTTCCTTTTGGGTTTTGGGTTTTGGGTTTTGGTTGTTGTTTTTTTTTCTGGTCCATTTTTGGCGGTGGAGGCATGGCGTGGCGTGGCGTGGCATGTTTTTCAGTCTCGACATCGCGGCACCGGCGGAGCGAACACACAACATACCGGTTACATGCCCAGGCGGCAGGCCAATGCGCGACATCAAGACAGTCGGATCGAGGTCTGCCTTTTATTTTGACTCGCAGCGCTAGCCTATTGGGAGGGTTCGACGGGATATTTGCGCTCCTTGCTGGCCGCGAGAACGGCATCCAAGCAGAGGAAAAACGGGCCAACGCCTTCTTTGCCGGGCCGTCGGCCTCCTTCGTGCCAAGGACCGTGAATAGCCTGGTGTTTGCATATCGCCGGATCGGCCGACTTTTCATTGCATCAATGCTGTCTGATTCGCTCCACAAGGGCTCTACGGCACGGCGAAGTAAACAGCGCGGCACAGTGCGGCACAGTGCAGGAAGCTGCACATTGCCTGCCCAACCACCCGCACGTTAGACGGGAGTCCCATGCCATCAACGATCCAAAAAATAATAATAATAATAATAAATAATAAAAAAATAAAAAAAATAAAAAAGCCATGCCCCCCAGCGCTGGCTGCTTCCCGATGCGGAAGACGAGTAGAAACAAACCGACTCGTTTGTTTGTTGACACGCGGCCATGGCACAGTGGGTCGTGAGTAATCCCGAGAACTTTGCACACCAAAATTGTATGGCAAATTGTTTGAAATTACCTGAACCCACAACTGAACCAACAATGGTTTGAATCGCCTCACCCAGACAAAGAGATGCCGTCAGTCACCTGTGCCCTCGAGTTTGGGTCAAAGGTTGGCCAAAACAAAAGCCGGGCGATATCTGCATCTCAGATGTTTGCTTCTCCCCATCCTCCAACGGACCACTCTCCTCCCCTTCTCGCCATACTCGACGTATGCGGCAACACGCGGGACGCTGAGCCGCACGTTGATTAGCGCCAGGCCTTGATGGCTCTCGTCGCTCTCCGATGGAGCTTTTAGCAGGAGACCATGTGCATGACTCGTGTGTGCTTTCTCTCCGTTGCGCCACTGCGCCGTTGCGTCATTGCGACGGGCATTGCGACATTTTCGTCTGGCTTTTTCTTGGTCCTCATCAATGTTCAACGGCATTTCCACCACGCGGCCGTCTGCCGTCCTGGATGACGATGAGTCGGTTAAGGCAGGAGAGGAACATGGAGTCCATCGTGGAGTCCGTGACACTGGACCGGGCCAGACCAGACCAGACCAGACCAGTACGATTGGGACAATTTCTCGGACAGTCCGGCCGTCCGGCTCAGAAGGACAACAGCACGCCAGACGGCACATCATGATGGCGCGAGGGTTGCGAGGGCTGCCGGCCTTCGCTTGCTTTGGGTCGGTTCCATGTCTGGTTGCACGTTGCACAGGGGTTGGGGATGGGGATGTCGGTTGTCTTTGGGTCTCCCTGAAAGTTGTGACGGCACAATGGGCCGGCATCGATCGATGGAGGGATCGGGCATGGACTGGAGCCAAGCCAGCACGGCGGACCAGCGGCCTCGACCAGCGGCCTCGACCAGCGGACTCGACCAGCGGACTCGACCAGCGGACGGCTGGAGCGTTGGGCCTCCCGGGAATGCAGGCTGGCAGCTTCAAATGTCAACATTGAATTCACTGAATGTCTGGTCCAAAGTCGGGGGCGCCAGCACGGCCAGCACGGCCAGCACGGCCAGCACGGCCAGCACGGCCAGCACGGCCAGGTGCTCGCTTTCCACAGCCAGCCGGCCGAGACGTCTGGCTCTCGTCGCTGGCTGCCGGCCGCTGGCTGCGTCACCGACCAGGCTGGCCCACTGGCCACGGAACGGAACGGAACATGAAAGCGTCTGGCCAACAGCTCCTCGTTCCTCGCAAAGTCTTAGCCGAGGTGGAAAAGCCACGCGGACCGCGAGTCTGCGTGGCCAGCCAGTTGTTTTGCTTGAAACATCCCGCCTCCCTCCCCTTTCCACCGTCCCATCAAAGGGAAACAAACATTCGATGGTGTTGGCACCTGGGGGCTTGTTGCCTGCATCTGATTGAGCGTGTTCAGAGTCCTTCCTCCGCACCCCGCGACCTACTGTGGCATGTACTAGGTACAGTGGGTCTTATGTAATTCCAAAACGTTTTACACCAAAATTATATGGCAAAATATTCGGGATTACCTGGACTTCCTAGTACCTAGATACTTTAGTGGTAGTAGGAAGCTTAGTAAGTAGGTACCTAGGTACCTAAGTTAGTTAGGTGCTTACTTTAGGTATCCGGTACTTGGCGCAAACAGACGAGATGAGCTTTCCACGTCCCATGTCGAGCGGCCAGCCCGTTCCGTCTGCTGGCACTTGGGCGCTCGTGATGTACATTGTACGGCTTTCCTGCCCACCCACATGCACTCGTCGGTCCCTTGCCTGGCCCCCCTGCTCAGCCCGGCGTTTGCCTGTTTCTGCCCAGGCCGTCTCTGTCATCATCCAAGCTGCATTGCATGTCTGGCCTGGTCGCCTTCGAAAAAAAAAAAAAACGACAAGCACACCAACATCCAGTTGACTGTCGATGCACCATCACCACCCCCAAGCCTGCCTCTGTTGAGGACATCGACCTCACCGCTGTTGCTTGGGCCCGCCTGGATGCGCGGTTGCTCGGTTGTTCGGCTGCTCGGTTGGTAACCGACGTGTTATTCATGTGCTGCCGCGTGGTGTTCGGAGTGAGCATCGTCTTTGCGTGACCCGACGAGGCTGCAGCTTGCAGTCTGTCTGGCCGCAAAGCTTGGCCCGGCCGGCACAAGGATATCGTCATCGCCGTCATCGTCGTCAACAGAGACGTATTTTTTCCAATCTTGCGGGATAGCCGGACGCCGCGTTTGCTGCATGCTCCGCGCATTCTCTCCAGAAGGTTTACACCGGGCCGTGACCGCGTCTTCACTGGACTCGACGCACTTTCTCCATGACGAAGGACGACCAGCTTTCCGCCATGGATACCTTTTCTTCGGCCCAGCAGCCGGATGAGGGCTACTCCGAGGATCCGTTGAATCCCCCTGCACATCACAGTCTTACCACTAGTTTGGCGTCCCTGCGATCGCCTACCGACCTGTCGTCGTGGTTGACGAGAAATGCTTCGATTTTACCATTATCCATCAAGAAGGGTGAGAGAACTACGACGCAACCCGGGTCCGGGTAGAGAAGGGCACCACAACAAAGATTTGATGACATCTTGGAGCTGACTCTATATGGCTTTTCTTGTTTTCCTTTTCTGTGCGTCGCAGAATTAACGTTAACCCTTCTCGACGACCTGCCCACGTCCGCCATCGCCGAAATAGTACAACGACTCAATCCTCGACTGTATATCGATTTCGTCCAGTATTTGCCTGCCGAAATATGCCTCAAGATCCTCGGCTACCTAGATCCCGTGTCTTTGGTTGGCGTAGCCCAGACCTGTCGGTCATGGTATGAGCTGGCGCTGGATCGGAAACTGTGGGAAAGATTATACTACCTCGAAGGATGGAAAGCCATCACCAGTGAAATCGAGTCGGCCGAGACAAATATCAATGCTGGTTTGAAACATGCGAGATCGGACAGGCCTCTTACTGGTCATGATCAAGCCAGCCAACATGCAGCCATCAGAGCTGGCGACGAAGATTTGGAAATGGTAGACGCTGACAGAAGATCAAGTCACACGCACGGCGGCGTCGCCGTTGCCGGGAGCAGCATTTGTGGAGGCGGCGGATCGTCTTTCTCCCACAATACGGTCCTCGGTCATTCTTCTACCAACGATACCGTCGCGGGCGTCAACCTTGCTTCGAATTCGTCCTTGGCCAAAGGCAAGAGTGTGGATAGAGGCTTCGCGTCACCCAACGTGGTGCGAATCAAGCGCAAGGAGCCTGGTGGTATCCCGGAGCCTTCTTTGCCACCAACAATACCGATAGGCAGCCCGAATCTCTCCATCAAGTCCACTTTGTGGGCCTGGGATGCGAACAATACACGATACCGCATAAATTGGAAATACCTCTACAACATGCGACGCCGACTAGAGTCGAATTGGGAACTGGGAAAGTACACAACATTTCAGCTTCCACACCCGCACCATCCTGAGGAAGGCCATCAAGAATGCGTCTATACATTGCAATTTGACGCTCACTACTTGGTGAGCGGCAGTAGGGATCAGACAATGCGCATTTGGAATATTCGCACGCGGCGCTTAGTGCGCCCGCCCTTGGTCGGTCATAGCGGTTCTGTTTTGTGCCTGCAGTTTGATGCGAGCCCAGACGAGGACCTTATCGTGTCAGGAAGCAGCGATTCCAATGTCTTCATCTGGAAATTCTCCACGGGTGAGTTGATTCAGACCATCACCAAGGCCCACCGCGAGTCCGTTCTCAACGTGCGCTTTGACAAACGTATTCTCGTCACTTCGTCCAAAGACAAGACCATCAAAATCTTCAATCGCCGGCCCCTTAGGTTTGGAGAGCTCGGCTACACCACGAGCGACACGGCGTTTGGTCCTGCCGCCAAGACCGTCAAGGCCTATGGCTACGAACCGGATCTTGCACAGGAGCTGCCTCACAAGGAGCCGTATACTATGATCGGGCGGCTGGAAGGGCATGGTGCCGCCGTAAACGCAATACAGGTCATGGACCGGACCATCGTGTCTGTATCCGGAGACCGGCACATCAAAGTCTGGGACTGGCCTGACCAGGTTTGCACCCAGACGATACCTGCTCATGACAAGGGCATCGCCTGCGTAGAGTTTGATGGAAGACGAATTGTCAGCGGCAGCAGCGACTTCGAGGTGTGTATCTTCGACGCGCCAACAGGCTTGAAGGTTGCGCAGCTCCGTGGACACGCCCATCTGGTCCGAACTGTGCAAGCGGGATTCGGTGATTTGCCTTATAGCAGGGTCGAGGATGAGGCCGAGGCCAAGACCGTGGATGCGGAGTACATGAGGGCTGTTGAAGCCGGGGAGATCTCTCACGATGGCGAGAGAAGGAATCGACGCGCCAGAAGAGTCAATGCCGGGAGCTCCAAACCTGTCGACGTGCAGGCATTCGGCGCCAAGGTGCCGCCGGGCGGTGGAGGCGGCCGGAAATATGGTCGCATCGTCTCCGGCTCGTACGATCAGAGTATCATTATTTGGAGGAGGGACAAAGAAGGGGTTTGGAAGCCGGCCCATCACCTCCGCCAGGAAGAGGCGGCGGCAGCGGCTCAAAGACACATGGCGCAGTCGGCGCCGCAGCCATTCTCGGGACAGCCCCAAGCTGAGATAGCTCTGCACCCTACTGGAAGACACTCCAATGGAAGCTCATCCCAACCGCGAAACAGAACTCTTGCAACCGCAGGCGCCGGTGGTCAGATGATCGCCGATCCATACGGAGGCAATCCAGCATCTGGCAGTACCACATGGACCCGTCTCATCGACCAGGTCGTGCATTCGGGGCCACAGGCTCTTGAACAGGCGTTGACGTCCTTTCCGGCCATACTTAACCATCATGGCTACTTGCAATCTGTCATCGAGATGAAGGAGTCACCTGTAGAGCGTGCACGGCTGAGGCAAGCCGTGATCGCATCGTTGGTATCCGTCCAAGCGGGACAGGCCTCGAGGTCACGCACAACAGGTTCAACCTCGGCGGGTTCCAGTGACGCCGCGGCTGCCGCGTCTCCTGTCGCCGGACCGAACGGCCGGGCCGGACCAAGAGCTCCTGGTATCGGCTCTCCTGCTGGCCGTACGGCCGAGGACGTATTGTCGCCGAACCAAGAAGTTCCCGAACCCGTGGCCGGACCATCCACCGCCATGCAAGGGCTGGCGCAGGCACAGGCAGGGACCTCGGATCCGATCATGACAAGTGCCCAGCCGCCGTTTCCCACTCCTCTCCCGGCCCCGAACCCGGCGTCTGCCCGGCCTGCTCTTCTACCAGCTGTGCATGCAGCGCCATCTCTAACGTCGCATCACCCACACATTGCTTCCGCCGAGAACTCTGCCGCTCGTGTTTTCAAGCTTCAGTTTGACGCCCGCAAGATTGTTTGCTGTAGCCAAGCACCCGTGATTGTGGGGTGGGACTTTTGCAACGGAGACTCGGAACTCGAAGAGACTGCTGGATTCTTTGCCACCGTAGACTAGTCTATTAATGGCATTAGACGGAGCAGCTTTATGAAGTCGCGACGTGCTCGGGCGTGAGGAGAAGAAGCGCATGTTGGTCCCACGTCACCAACCACCTTTGAGACAGCATATCAATCTGCTGTGCTGCTGGAGCGTGTCGTCTTCGTGAATGATGGGCTGGCGAGAAACGAACGAGAACCGCTGCCATTTCAGAACTTTTCAGCGCCGTGTAGTTCTGTCGGGGATCGTCGTACGTCGTGCTTCTTGTCTTGCGGGACATGTAAGGGGCTGCCTGGTGTGGCATGCAACATGACGGGCGGAAAGGGGAGACAGATTGTGTTTCTATGGACTAATACCTGGCGTAGTTTCAGCGAGGAAAAGCAGTCAAGGCCCTCGATTGACGTGCCTAGAATACGAGGGAGGATATTATGGGCGGATTTTGGGACGTGCGTGCGCGGGAATGTACATAACATTTACACATGTATTGGTAAACGAATTATGATTCTCGGCGCGTGCTTGCTGCGGCGCATCGGAATGACGACAGACGCGTATATACATTTTTTCTTTCTTTCTTTCTTTCTTTTCTTTTCACGCAAAACCTATTCTACCCAGCAGCCTCCTTGACCTTATCCTCCAGCTGCGGCGGCTCGTCGATAAACTCGGGCGCGACCTCGTCGTTCAAGAACCCCGGCACCGCACCACCCATGCCCATCTCCATCTCCAGCTCCTGCTCCATGCCCAGGGCCTCGAGCTCGGCATCCAGCTCCGACTCGTCCACCTCGTCGGGAACGTCGTAGCTCCTGGCCAGGCTGTCCTGAATCTCGTTGCCCACATCCATCAGGTCGGCCATCTCGTCCTGCAGCTTCTCGATCTTGTCAATGTCGATCTTGCCGTACTGCTTCCGCAGCTCCTTGTTGGTCGTCTTCATGGCATCGACCTGGGTCATGACGTTCTTGAGGTTGTCCTGCATGCTGGACGCCTGCTCCATGTTCCACACCTGGCCCTCGAGCTTGTCCTTTTCGGCCTCGTAGGCCTTGCGCCGCTGGAGAACCTTGAGGGCCTTTTGCTTGAGGGCCTGCTTGCCGGGGCCGTCGCGCATCTTGGACAGCTTCTCCTGGTAGGCGGACAGTTCGCCGTTGAGGGCCTTGAGCTTGGTGTCGATGGAGGCGATGCGGGTGTCTATGTTGGTGATGGCGCCACTGAGGGTGGGCTTTGGCGCCGCGGGCTTGGAGCCGAAGAGGCGGTTCATTTTCAGCGGTCTCTCCCCCTGCTTTTTTTTTTTTTTTTTTTTTTTAATTGTTCTCGCCGACTCCTTTGCTTTTTTTTTCTTTTCCTCGGCAAGAGGGGGATGGGCTGTCGGGGAGGATGCGGACGGGCGGAAAGTTGTGTTCTGGATGCAAAGGGGGGTTGAAGAGCCAGATGCACAGAGGGGGGTTTCTCCGGGACAAATGACGTTGGATCCCTTGTGGACGGGACTGGAGGCTCTGGAGACTTGGAGAGGCGACGACGAGAGGAATGGGAGAAGTGACCCACCCACATAGAGCGTATTCGGGGCGGTGCGAGATGACTCAGCAATCTTTGTCTAACGTGGCGGAAAGAGGGGTTGTGATGGGATGTGGTCAAGAGCCCAGAGATTGTCATCAAGTGCACGACAGTCTTTTTCTTCAGAGCACCACGGATGGTTTTGAAAGGACATCTGCATCCCGTCGTTGGCGGGACAAAGAGTCGAGCTCTCCGTCGAGCTCACAGTCAATCCGGTCTGCAGGCGGAGCGTCGCCTATCTCAGGGTTGTGGTGGATCGCGACGCGTCTGGAGTGGGTGCAGCACCTGCGCGGGCTCAACGCGCATGATGGGCAAAACGTCTTGCTGGCCTTGGGAGGAGCAGCAAAGGGGACACGTCACAAGAAGGTGCCGAAATCCTCTTACCTCTTCTCAGGACGCCACGGGCCGCGTGGAATCGCAAAGTCCAACTTCCACCATCACCAACCAGGCTGGATGGTCGCTTCGCAGTGCCCGTTTGAGCGACGCTAGCGTGGCCAGTGACGTCGCGGTCGACGGCGCGCTTAGCAGAGACCCGCACCCCGCCCCTATTCGAGACTAGCGCGCTGCACGCGGCTCGCAGAGCCATCAAGCACGTAAACAATGTTGTTCTTGTCGAGACCCGGGTTTTTTTCCCTCCTTCCCCCATACAACCACAGCTACGCTTTACGAACAATCTCAGAAACCCTGCGATCAAATCAAACACACAGTCAGCTACAAAACAACGCTTTTGGAATCCTATGCCCTGTGCACAAGTTTTCAACCAGCTCGAAATCTACTCTTTCTGCAAGAACATTCTGCCCCGAGTCAACGCGGTTGCCCAGTTTCCAAGATATTGTCTGAAACTCAGCAGCCACGCTTTGCCGTCATGGACGCGCCTGCTCCCCAGCCATGGGGACTCGGGCTTCGTACCAGGATGAAGTAAGTTCTTCCCGGGCTTCAGTGCTTGGACACGGCTGCAGCTACGACCCCGTCGTAAGCACCATGTGGTCGCGACGCGTCTCGAAGCTGACATGACGCGTGTCGTTAGAGCTCCGCCGGCGTCTTTTATCATCTTCTTTCCTGCTCGGGATCATCCTGCCTTCCCTGTTGCCAACGGTACTGCTGCTCAACTCCCTGCCGGTGAAGCCCAGCCAAACGTGTAAGTGAAGCATGGTGAACTCTCCGGGATGGAGGCACTGCGGATAGAAGAAAGACAAACTTGAATCGTGCTGATTTTTTGCTCGTCGAATTCCAGTTCTTGGATCGATCATATTGCTGCCCCCAGGCCCATCTGCCGTCTTCCAGCATGGCATCGCGTTCCTGTTGAGGCCTTTCCCGGCAAAAATGGCGCAGACTCTACTCGTATTATCATGAAACGTGTTTTCCAGCCCGATCATCGGCTTGCCAAAAAATCCACTCTTCAGGCTGCGTGCCAACAGGTCTCTGCCGCGAAACAGGCTGCCAAGGACGCTGCCCAGTGGACAATGCTCGATCGACTTGAGCTGCCGGATGCCAAGTCTCGCAAGTTGAACTCGTTCGCTGCCCCTGATGCTCTTCACACGCTGTGTGGCGCTCCTCTGTCTGCTGCTGAAATGGCTCAAATCTATCTAACGGCCAAGGGTAAGAACCGACCCGTCCCACGTCTGGTTGCATGTGGCTCATGGGAGACTAACTCGGGTTGCAGTCGACATCGTCAATGGCCTTTTGAAAATTCCTCGTCCCGTCCTCAGAAAGGAGGTCTATGCTCTGCGCTCGCTCAAAAGGACTCGGGGTGTTGCTCCTATGAAGAGAAGCATCGACCAGCACAACTGCATCGAAAAGGATGGACTCTATGGCGGATACCGCATTGAAACCTATGACCTTCTCTTCCCGATCATCATGAAGGCGGCAGAATTTGACGGCGTCGCCATGGACGTCGTGACTGCGTCTTTCGCGGAAATTTCTCACAGTTTTGCCAAGACTGGTCGACGCAATCCTCGCTGCCGGATCAGCCTGCAAGGAACTCCTCTCCTTCCGGATATCATCGACAGACCAGAGGTTAAGGACGAGGTCTCTCTGGTGCTCCCTTCGGGAGACTCGGCTATGGATTCCAAGTCTCCTGTCAAAAGATCTTCTCAGCCTGTTCAGCCTCTCAAAGAAACTCCTCGACGGCTGAGCGACACCGTCGTCAAATTGGTTCCTGCCATCAGTCCCTCAATTGAGCCTTCTCCCGTAAAGTCGCCTGCAACTCCGTCTGCTCCTGGTGGCGGCTTGCCCAACCCTCTGAAGTCTCCGTCCAAGGCAAGTCCATCGGTCACGCCTGGTCCGACTTTGACCTTCCAGCCGCCTTCATACGACGACTGCTCGTCTACAGAGCTCTATCAGAGTTCATGCAAAACTCCACAGCCCGACTCTCCTACCAAGTTCCCCAATCCCCCCAACACATCATCTCCGTCCCAGATGACTCCAGAAGTCGCTGCTGGTCCGACCTTGACCTTTCAGCCGCCTTCCTACGACGACGGCTCTACAGAGCTCAGCCAGAGCATGGCAGACCTTTCTGCATGCAAGACTGTGCAAACCGAGTCTCTCACCAACTCCTACAGTCCTCCGACCACACCGTCTGCCGTGAAGCGTCACTTTTCCCCCAATGTCTCTGACAAGGCCTCTGACGACGTCCCTGACGAGACCGCCGACAACGCCTCTGCGACCACGTCAGCACTCGGACTTGTGGCCTCAATCCCAGCGGATGCAACACCAAAACAGCAACTCCCATCCTTTCGTCCCGAGTGGCCTTCTGCTGCATCTCGGATTGACTTTGGACCTGTCACGTCTTCATTTGATTCTCCGAATTGGCTCAGCAGCGACATCACCCCTCGCCGCAAGAGAGCCACCAAAAAGTCCAGTCGACGCATCAGCGAGCCTCTCATTCGAAACTGTTTCAAGGACCGGGCCGCCCGTCGACAGACCATGTCGCCAACTCGTATCGTCTTTCAAGGTGATGTCATCTTTGACTCACCCAAGACGTCTGCACCGACACAAACTGCTGAAGTCGAGCACACGCCTTGCCAGAATGACGAGGACACCAAGTCTGAGAATGCCAGCCTGGTCCGCACGCCAGAGCAGACTGCTTCTCCAGAACCGAACTTGTGCTTTGCCACGCCTGCTATATCTTGGGGAAGAATGACGGGACGGGTCTCTGACGATGCTGTCACTCCGCCTCGCAAGTGGACCACTCCCTTGAAGGGCGTCCACAACGTCGATATGCGTCAGCATCAGGATATCTTTGGAGCTCCGGCCATCTCGCCTGCTCCTGCTCGCAGCTCCTCTGCAGTTAACATTCTCGCGGGCATCGCCCACGGCCACTGCGATGGCCAAGCTAACGTCACGGTCACCGAAGAAAATGGAAGGCTTATTGTTCGGTTTAAGCTACCAACAGAGTTCGCTCACCTATTCCCCAACAATCAGGGAGAAGATGAATCCCATTTTACCATTACACCATCAGCCATTTCTTCGTCGCCTCGCATTAACTTTTCTGGTCATGAGCTCAATGGTGCTGCTTTCCAAGAACCAACCGACGACGAGGCAGCAGACGAAGAGGAACAGCTAAGCGCCATTGCTGCTCTTCAGGAGGAGGAAGATCATACTCTGGTGGTGTCCGACTTCTCATCGTCGCCTGTTGCTCTCGATTCCGAGAGCACACCCAGCTCTCTGTCTCTATCTCAGCTGTTGCAGACTCCTCCCATCAGCCATTACAGCATCGCGACACCTTCTTTTCAGTCAACCCCAGCGGGATCGGCCACTGCTCCGAAGAACACCGGCGCTGAAGTCTCCAGCGGAACTCCGAGACCGACAGTCTCTTCGCTTGTCTATCAGTCAACTTCCTCCCGCTACCCGTCACCAAATATGCCTGCTTGCCATGAAGCCTCCACAATCACAATGGGCCAGGGTCAGCCTCGACAGGAGCACATCGCTCCTGAACCAAAACTCTTTGACGACAGTCCAGGACGGGATTACATGAGAGACTTCATCAAGCGTACCAGCCGCAGGAGACTCTCCACAACAGACACCGGCTCGCCTATTGCTCCACCACTTAAACGAACGCCACTTGGAACTAAGAGCTCCAACACACCCAGCCCCCGCAAAATTAAACGGAAATCGGACAGCGACATACAAAACACCGAGCCGGACAACAACAACAACAACAACAACGCGGAGCCCGAACCGGTGCTCAAAAGGGCCCGGCGATCTGTTCAGTTCGGCGCACACAAGTCATCAGCAAGCAATGAGACCAAGGAGCAGCCGAACAGGAGCCAGACCAGCAGAGTCTCTCTGAACCCCAAGGCAGCGGAAGATGCTGCCAGCGCTGTTGATGATCAAGAGGACGATGCCGAAATGACCACTGGCAACGGCACTGGCACCAGACGATCCACCAGAATCCGAAGTCAACAACCGATTCCTACCCCTGCATCCAAGTCTTCCATCCCGACTGCCATCAGACTTGGTTCCCGACCAGGCACGAGCCGTGTTGGACTGAACTCGACGACTCGAACGGAACAACAAGATTTGTCGCACCAGACCCGCCTGAACACTCGGAAGAATAGGGGCAACGCGGAGCCTCCATCGCAGGTCTTGGCTAGGTGTCAAGACGGGAAAGTGAGGGAAGAGTCTCCAGAGTCCGTGCCAACTGATAAACCCAGCACCGGCGGCAAGAACGTCGGATGGAAGACACCACTGGAAGCACACCCTGAAGAGAAGCCGAAAAAGGCACGCACAACATCCACGTACAAGGTCAGGACGAGTGGTATCGCAAAACCAGCCAAACCCGCGACTACTGCACAAAAGCAGCAGCGCACAGCCAAGGTTGCCGCAACACTAGGCATGTCACAAAACGGCACACCGGCAAAGCCGACTCGAATTACACGATCCTCAGCTCGGGTACGAGCCTAGCTGTTTCTTTTTCGCGCTGCAGCGCTGCATCGGTTTTTTTTTGGTTTTTTTTTTTTCGAAAGGACGGCATTTATATGGTTCTGTGTCTTTTTCCATGACGGAGAATAGCGATGGTGTTCTCACCTTGCAGCTTTATATCCTGTTTTTTGTCTTTTCTTCTTCTTTTGAATAGCCATGGTGCTTTCACCTTGCTTTTTTGGATGCTTTTGGTTTATCCTCTTCTTTTTGGGTTAGTCATGGTGTGCCACATTGCATTTTCCAGACGATGGTGCGGCTTTTGTTTTTGTTTTCGGTCGTGGGGATAGCGATGGTGTTTTGGATGGGCATTTGGCAATGGGGACCGGTCACTTGTTTTTGCTTGTTGGGTTCAGATGACGATACCACAGCGATGGTGTAGGATTTACCTGCATGAAGCAATGTAAAATCATTGCAATACATTGATTGGTGGACTGTAGATAGAGTGACACAGGATAATAAAATTCTTCGCTCAATGCTTCCTCATCGCGCAGTTGTGCTGGACCGTGACGTAGCCCTTGGAACTGGTGCGTGAACGCTGCTCGTCGACAATCTGCCGTTGACGCGATTTAACGCGAAGGCTCGTGGCAGGTCCGGCCTTACTCGCGCGATATCACGGCGGAGCACTCCAACGCCCGCCCGTCAAGGCAACTTGGAGAATGATCCAGGCGAGACAATCCAAGGACGATGGACGTCCCGCTGAGGCACGCTTGGGATCTGAGGCGGGAAACAAGGACGTTGGGGATGTATGGGTTTGGGTTTGAGGGGGACTTGGCGTGGTTGGTGGGGTGGTGGGAGTGGTACAGCAGAACTGGTGAGGCAGAACTGGTTAGGCAGAACTGGTTAGGCAGAACTGGTTAGGCAGAAATAGGCAGTAAAGGGTAGAAACGGGCAGGAACAGGCAGATGAAGAGTAGACAGGGCAGACATGGCACACAGGGCACACAAGATACAAACAGCGAAGAAGAAAAAAACCACGATGAAAAAAAGGCAGCAAGACTGGTTCATTGTAGATTCTGTTTATTAATCGCCGCATCTCCGTCCTGTTCCGTCTCTTTCCGGCCATGTACATGGTTTGGTGCGTGGGCGACGGCCGCGCTATGCTACGTCGAATCTGTCGTCCATGTCCACGTCGCGGGGTTGGGGATTTCGTAGCGCCGTCCAGGCTTGGGCGGGGGCTCGCGATGGGAGTTGGTGGGTGGGAGGTGGCTTTGCGGGCGTTTGTGAGGGCTCGGCTGTGGCTTTGTGGTCTTGTCGATGGGGGTGCTCTACTTTGTCGTCTCGCCCTTGGTCTTCTTGGTCTTCCTCGTCCTCCTCTTCTTCTTCCTCTTCGTCGTGCTCGTCGTGTTCGTCACCCTCGCCGTCTTCGCTGGATTCGCCGGACCCGTCGCTGTCGCCGTCGCTGCCGGGGTCGTAGTCCTCCTCGTCTTCGTCTTCGTCATCCTGCATCTGCTGCTCGGCTTCCAGGTGCGCCTTCTCCAGCTCCGTCTTGTCGTCAGCGCCGGCGGCTGCGTCGTCTGGCTGCGTGCCGTCGGAACCCTTCTTGGATGCTCTGTTTTCGGCCAACTGGAGCTTGGCCTTTCGTTGCTCGGCCATGCTGCGGTCCTGCAGGCCGTTGCGCTTGACAAAGTCGTCGATGGCGCCGTAGTCCTGCTGGTCGAGCATGCCGAACTCGAGTTCCTCGTTGGGCTCGCCGTCGCTTGCAAAGACTTCGACCACCATGTTGAAGGTGATTTGCAAAATGTTGGTGTAGCTGATGGCGGCGACGCGGCTCATTGGTATGAATATCAGGGGCTTCTTGAAGCCCCACAGGATGCCGTTCTCCAAGAAGAAGAGGTAGCCATCCTTGGAGCCCCTGAAGCCGCTTACATGGACAGCCTTCTCGGTGGGCCGCTGGGGTTGGCGCACGGCACTGTGGAATTTGCTTGGGTCGGCCGAGACGATGCCAATAGGATTGCCGGCCGCGCGCAACCGTCTCTCCAGCGCCCAGTGAAACAGGGACTTGAAAGTGTCTGATACGGCGGCAGCGGCTGGAGCCTCGGACCCGTCCAAGATGCCCTCTTTGGGTGCCGTGGCAGGAACCGTGAACACTAGGGGCTCAACGACTGAGGGGTTTGTTTTTGACGGGAGGCTGCTGCCTTTCGGAAAGAGGATATAGTTGAACTGTACTTGCGCCTTGTCCGGAATGGGGAGGTAGAAGATGTATTCTGTCGGCATTATTAGTACACTGGAATTGAGATTCGCCAGGGGGCGTCGCAAAAGTCGGGTGTACGCCTGTTTAATTTTTTTTTCTTTCAAAGAGGAAGAAGAAGATGAAGAAGAATAAGAAGAAGAAGGAGGAGGAGGAGGAGGAGGAGGAGAAGAAGAAATCGTACCGATATCCTGCCAGGCGTAGCAAATCTGCGGGATCGGCGCTGTTGTTCCCGGGGCCCGCGCGTATACAAAGCTCTGGGTGAAGCAGAGCTCGAATTTCTTTCTCTGGGGGACGGAAACGGAGATTTCCTTGATGCGAAGAAGGATCGGCTCACTGCCGGCGTTTCCAGAAGCTACAGGAGCCTGCTGCGCTCCATTGACCTTGGTTTCGGGCTGTGGCGCATCGACCTTTCGTCTTTTCAAGGCCGGTTCGCCATTGAGTTGTAGTTGGTCGTAGACATGGTTGGCGATGTCGTTGAACAGAGCGACGCGTGCTGGAGAATCTAGATGAACGAGAATGAGCTGGCCGAAGAAGGTGTGGTGTGTTTTTTATTTTCTCCTCTCCCCTGCGGCGCAAAGGGAAAGGGAAATAGGGAAATGTCGTCTCTCACCAGCTGCCTTTTTGATGCCTTCAATTATGTCCGGTCGTGATTGGAAGACGAGGTCGAGTTTCTGACATTCGAGGACCGTTGATGACATGGCTGGAAAAGGAGAAATTCGAACGCCCTGCCACTCCCGGGCTTCTCAAACGGCCGAGGGTAGTGATGAGGGACTCGTGGTCGGCGGATGTTGGCGCGAGATGATGCGGCCGCGGCTGGCGATGCAAGTGATTTGACGTCGAAGCGATGGCTGATTACATAATACCCCGGCGCTGCTCGTGACGCGGGAGGGGGAGGGTGGCGGGGAGGATTCCGATTGAACGGCGGGCAGAATTCACTCCACCGGCCGAAAGACGGCAGGCAGGCAGGCAGTCTGATCTGGTCTCGTCTCTGGATTCTACATTCTGCATTCTGCATTCTGGATCTTGAATGCTTTGATGCCGGATACCCCACCGCTTGGTTGCGTGGCGCTCAACCAAACATCATGTTCGCATCGCTGCGAAGCTGCTCTCGCTCATTCTGAGGACGGACAACAACAGCAACGGCCCAATTTCTCACGGCAATCAGACAATCAGTCCCATTCTTCTCTTGCCATGTCGGCTCCCTTCCCCAACCTCTACACCCACAGAAAAGTGGCCGAGACGGCCGCCCGAGCATGTGATATCTGCTACAAGCCAAGCAGCTCCGTCTTGATCACGGCGGATAAGAAGGTACGGCGTGAGCGGTTGATTGGTCACCAGGGCCATCGTGGCCGGGCGGATGGACGACGTACGACCCCGGTTAACCATTACGCGCAGGACTTTTTCTATGTTTGTCCCACTCATCTCAAAGATGGATATTTCTGCACGCCAAAAATTGATGAGGCGGCCGTCAAGGCCAAGAGGGAAAAGGCCGTCGCCGAGGAAATGGAGAAAGTGAAGGCCGAGTACCAGGACAGACAACGGAAGAAGGAGGAAAAGGATGACTCGAAGAAGAAGGATGAAAAGTCAGACAAGGACAAGACCAAGGATGAAGATGCGACCAAGGACATCAAGACAGATCAGAAGGAGGACGGGTCCAAGCTTGATAAACCGTTGGGCGGCGAGGAGGTAGGTGGTTCTCATGCCCGCGTACTCGGGTCCGTACTTGGCAAGAAATTTCTCAGCATCTGACAACGACAAAGGAGCAAGCGCGAATATTTGAGTTGAGAAGGTCAGCATCATGGTCTCGTGGCGTTCCCTGAATGCGAGCTAACGATCTGAAGCGTTTTCTATCAACAACGACTCCAACGACGACGCCAAGTCGAGGCCGCCAAGAGGGACAGGGAACGAGCTGCGCAGCCTGGATATTTCCCCTCGGTACCATCCGGGCCTCCAACCAAATAGCATGGTTTGGTGTCCGCGGACAGCTCCTTATTCTTTCCCGTGCTGAAAAGCTTTGTGGGGGGAAAAAGAAGAAGAAAGGAGAAACTTGTCAAGTTGGGTTCGGCCACCAGGGGTTGGGTCCGTTGGTTTGGCTCAGCGCTCGTCTTCAATTATTTGCCTCATCGCACGCCGTGATTGAAAGTCGGAGCGTCTCGTCGTCGAGTCGGCATCACAACGTGGCAACGATAGGAAGGACAAGAAGAAATTCGGCTCCAACAGGATTCTATTCAATGCCGCATATGGCCGAGAAAAGCGTCTATGCCCCATGGGTTTGCAGAGGAGGCCAAGAATGGTATTACCCTTGTTCTCATACTACATACATGCTTGCTTGCACAGTCACGCTACTATATAAGGTCGAAAAGTTGCCAGGGCTGGAAGGGGGTAGTCTAGATCATGACTGTCTTTGTGTTCTGCATCAAGGCGCGGGGGATCGCGTCACTCGTGGTACAAGCGCACATGTTATCTGTCCATTATTTTGTTTCAACCCGGAACTCTGATTTGAATTGTTGCATCAGATATCAAATTCCATGTCAAGGCATCGATGCCTAGACGCCAGGTCTTCCAAGAGGTGGCGCTTATGGCCAGCGCGCGACAGTCCAAGCTAGAGACTCGATCCATCTCGGGCCAGGATTCCATCGGAGCTCGGCGTCAGATGCAGTCATGAGCAAGTCTAGATACACATGTATGTATGTACAGGCGTACCAGCCGTCCACAGTGCAAGACATGGGCAGCACAAAAAAAAAGCTCGAAAGCCCCAAGAAGGCTGAGGCTGCAGAACGCTAGACATGGATATCCAAAGACAAATCAGCTCCTTGCTGGCAAAATTCGGGCACAAGTTGGAGACGATGCTTTGGGGGGGGGGGGGGGGGGGGGGGGGGGGGGGGGGAGGTTGTTGGTACTTGGACTTGATGTACCGTGGGCCGCCAGCCATCGCGTCGAGAAACGAGTGTTGGATCGGGCGTCTCCCGGTTTTATTTCACATCGACCAAGCTCCTCTCTTTAGGACCAAGCACTTAACTTGATCAGGAGCTATGAAGCCGGGACCCTACAGACCGCCATCTGAAGATACCTTTCCCTTCTTGGTACATGTTTGCATCCCCAACTTGTATTGGACATAAGTACGTTGTAGGTTCGGAATTTCCTCCGCCGACGTTGATTGGTTCGACCATCCATGCAAAGTCGTGATTGTCGAATCCTTCCAGAGTGGTACGGTACACATGGGGGGGGGGGGGGGGCCAT
>SRPY01000213.1:0-45232 GCA_018360145.1 Claviceps africana
GATGGTGGTTTTTTTTTAAAAAAAAAGGAAAAAAAAAAAAACAAAAGAAAAAAAAAACACAAAACACCATTTAGGTATAGCAAAGAAACAAACACTAAAACATCCCAAAACACAACAAACACCCCTCCCTTCCCTCCCCAAAAGAGGCGCCGACATGGCCCCCGCCCGCCCATCATCCGCCCTCCAACGACGGCTCGACGACTTCGCGGCTCTGCAGCTGCACGTCACGCGCGCCTTCGCCCACCACCCCAAGGTCCTCGTCGCGGCGCTCAACGACACCCGTCGTGGGCCTCTCGGCCGCCCTCGTCGGCTGGGCCGACTTCATCTACTGCACGCCGCGGACCTACCTCCTCACGCCCTTCTCGTCGCTGGGCCCGGCGCGCGCCAACGAGGCGCTCCTCATGAGCAGGAGGCTGGGCGCCGAGGAGCTCCGCGCGTGCGGCTTCGTCAACGACATCCTGGCCGAGGACGGGCCCGGCTTCCGCGAGAGGGTCCTGCGGGAGGTGGACGAGTGGCTTGGGGCCCATCTGCGCGGGGAGAGCATCCTCGCCATCAAGGAGCTGCTGAGGCGGCCGGACCGACCGCTTGATGACGCGCAGGGCGTGCACGAGATTGTGGCCGGGCTGCGCTGCTTCGCGAGCGGGATCCCGCAGGAGGAGTTTCGGAGGCTCGCGAGCGGGGAGAAGAGGCATAAGCTGTGAGACGCCGTCGCCGTTGCGGTCAGGAGGGGCGCTTTTCTCCCCCTTCCCCGTGGCGTGGCATGGACGTGTAGAGAGGGCACGATGGATGGACATGTTTCTGCTTCTTCTTCTTGCATCTTTTCCTTCTTTTCGTAGGGTTTTCTTTCACAGTCCCGCACCCGATGCGCGTCCGCCTCAGGCCAACATGCCAAACAATAAGTTGATCCTTCTCCAGTAATCGCCCGCCATCTTGGCCACCTTCTTCTGCGCCGCCTCCTCCAGCCCGCTCCGCTTGGCGAATTCCCCAGCCAGCTCGGCATACTGCTTCGCCGTGTCGCCCTGGCCGTTGCCGATGCAGCGTTGCAGCAGCGACACGTCAAAGAGCCATTGCGTACACAAATCGCGGACCTGGTCTTGGCCCGCGAGGCTTGGATCGGCTGTCGCCTCGACTGGCCCCTCTGCACGCTTGTCGTCCTCGTCCTCGTCCTCGTCCTCGTCCTCGTCCTCGTCCTCGCCTTTACTTGTGGGCTCCTCTTTATCGTCGTCTTTTCCATCTTCGCCTTTCCCTTCCTCTTCGTCCTCGTCATCGCTTTTACTTGCGGGCTCCTCTTTATCGTCGTCTTTTCCATCTTCGCCTTTCCCTCCCTCTTCGCCCTTGAGCAGCTTCTCCCTCTCGTCCTTTGGCTCGCCGTCCGTCGCGACCAGACTTCCCAGCTCCCCGCGCCATGCCTCGCACACCAGCTCGCCAAGCTGCTTCTTCAGCTCTCCCACCGCAGCCGGCGTCCACAGGTCAACGCCCAGGTCCGTCATGGACAGCGACAGGTCGCGCAGGAAGTGGAAGACGCTCGGACACGGCAGGTTTGGGAGCGGAGGCTGTCCCTCCCACAACGGCTTGACGGCCACACTCTTGTCCGACAGGCCCTTGCTGATAAAGGCCGCCGCCGCAGGGCGAGACGCCAGAGCCGCGATCCGGCTGTGCCAACCGGGCACCATGGGCAGACCGAAGCCCTTCACCGCCGGACGGTCGGGCAGCTGCGCGCGGATGTCTCGGACGACGCGGAGGAGATAGATGGCCATGGCGCCGCTCGAGGCGGCCTCGCTGTGCTGTTCCCATAGCTGTTGCATCTGCGCCTCCAGGGCCGCAAACGAGGCGTCGAGCGTTCCGTCCAGTGTCTCCTGCAGCCTTCTCGGGTCCTCCCTGCTGAGTTGCTGCCGTCGTGCTTCAATCGTCTCCTCGTCCTCAACCTCGTCGTAGTCGTTGTCCCACCGTTGCGTGCGAAGCTGCTCCACCACCGCCTTGACATCATCGATGATGCGGAACCACGATCGATAGCTGTTCGACGCCTTGGACACGGCGTCGTTGCGTCCGTGTAGACGCGACACGACTTCCTGAAGGAAGAGGGCGGCGCCATTGGACAGCGCGGCATCGTAGCCGTCGTCGTCCCAGAGATTCTTGTTCTTGTCGGACACTCCGTCTTGCCATCCTTGCAGCGTAGCTCTGATCTCGGAGCCGACTAGTCGTAGTTTGGTCGCTTTGGCCTCCACCACGGCCACAAGTCGTGCGTTGATGGTCTCCCGCAAGTCGTCTTGCATGTCCTGCGGATCGAGCCCCCTTGCCCTGCCGCCGTCGCGGATCCAGAGTTGCAACACCTGGGTGCGCAGGGCGGTGATGGACTTGAAGTCCACCATGTGTTGAAGCGCCTTCTGCAAGCCCGAAATGACGACCTTGCGTCCCTTTTCCGCAAAGTCCCCCAGCATTTCTCTGGCCTGCTTGGCATCCAAATCATCATGTCTGACAAAGGGCGTAAAGTCTTGCATCTCTTCACTGCACCAGCGGCCGTAGATGTCGAGCCGCAAGCCCTCGATTGTACCCAGCGAAGCTTCCGCCAGGAGAGGTTGGCTCTTGAGTTTGTGTAGCGCCTGGGAGAGCTTGACAGGAACCAAGGCCTGGACGTCCAATATTGTTTTGGTGTAGAGTCTGAGACTGCGCACCACGTCTTGTTCGGTCGTTATCGCTGTCGTCGTCCCTTCGTTCTGGTCCATGTCGAGCGCAGTCTCCATGGCGCGTTGTCTCACTCGAATGAAATGCCACATGGCATGCTTCGCCCCCGAGCTATTGGCAAGGCTGTGTGCGCAGAGCGCCTTGACGGCATCGTCGAGATCCGCAGCCTCGTCTCCGTCCACCTCCTCCAGCAGACGCTCAATGTTTCGCTGAACCCGTCTCCGCAGCGAGTCGAGCGACTTGCTCGCAGCCTCTACGGCCTGCTGTGCCCTTTCCGGACGGGGCCCTTCCTTGAGGCTTTTGACGAGCAACCGACCAACGACGAATATCTTGGTCGCCACGACCAACCTCTCCCCCTTCCCCATCTGCATATCGCCGCCGCAGCCACCCCCCTGGAGAACCCTCCTGGCCGTGAGACGACAGCACTCGAGGAGTCTCAATCGAGCCGTCTCGCTTGCGCCAGAGGTCTCCTCTCTCGTGACAAACTTGGCCAGCCCGGCGACCTTGGCGGAGACGACGGCTCGTCCGCAACGGCCACCCATTCGTCCCAGGAGATCTTGTACCTGTTCGTTGTCACCATGCATGTGCACAATGGTGTCTGCGGTGCCGAGGAGTTCGCGGTACGAGCCCCCGACCTGAGCCCTCAGCCGAGCAGACTTGTCTTCGATCTGGACATGGAGCGACTTGTGGAGAGAGATGATCTGGGGCAGAGAGTAACTTCCGGAGAAGATGTCGGCCGAGGAGCCAAATGTGGCAGGGTCGGGCTTTGTCGACGCCATTGCGGCGATGGGCAGCGATTATTTTTCAAAAACCGGCCACCCGGGGTTTGAAAAGCAAGAGGAGAAAGCTAGAGGCGCGATGCGTGGTGCGTCGTGCGTGGTGCGCTGACGAGTCACAAACGGGACACGCCGACTCTGCGCCGGTTCAATAGGTAAGGTGGAAGTGCATCCATCCATGCACGCCCGGCCTTGACGATGTGGTTGACAGCTTGGCTTTTGTTGGTGGGGCCGGCCACTTCATTTAACTCGTCGGTACCAAAAAACTACAAATGAAATGAAATAAAAACTAAAAAAAGAAAAAAAGAAAACAAAAAAAAAAGAGAGAGAGAGAGAGAAAAGGAAAAGGAAAAAAAAGAGAAAGAAAGGTGCATTTTTACCAGTCAAGAAAATATCGCTCCAAATAGCAACATTTGTTATTTATTTTTGTTGCCCATCTCTTGTACGCCCCCGTTGACCTCAATTCGGCACAGAAAAAGCACTAGACAATTCAAAGAAACTGCAGTCAAAAGCCCACATGCGCAATGTGCATTGTATCGCAAGTCTGGTATTGTACAAGTCATCGTCCGGATGGCAGCGACGTCTACAGCTTAACGCTCTTGATAACGCCCGTGTTGATACCAGACAGCTCGCCTCGGTATCCCCCTTTGGGCTCACCACCCTGCCAGACGGGCTTCATGCTCTTCAGTTTCTTCTGCTTGGCCTCGTACTGCTTTCTCCGCTTGACTCTCGGGTTTCTGACGTCCTTGCTCCTCTTGGGTGCCAGGCCCTTGTTCTTCTCAATGGCATACGTAATCTTTCTCTTGCCGTCCTCACCGACCTCCTCGTTCTCCACCACCCGGTCTGCCTTGCCGGCGGCCGCGTAGGCGGCATATCGAGCGGCCTTGTCGTCGCGCTTGCTCTTTGACTTGTGCGCCACCATGTCGTAGTATTCGTCTTCGTCTCCGCGAATGGCATTGGCGGCGGCGGCATCGTCTTCGCCGTCACTGTCGTCGCCAAGGTCGGCTCCGTGCTTGGAATCCTTCTTGCCTCGCTTCGCAGCCTCGGCGACAAGTCGTGCTTGACGGTCGCGGAGTCTCTCTCGATGGGGTAGATCCATGTCTCCTCCAGCATCACGTCCAGCCCCAGTGCGCTTGTTCGCTTTCTGGGCAATCTGCGACGTGTAAAACTTGAGACTCTTCTTGCGGGCAGCCTTGTCCGCCGCAGCGCGAGCATCCAAAGTCTCCTCCTCGCCAAAGTCGGAGTGGTCGTCCTCCTGGTCCTTTGGAACGGTCTTTGGCTTCCCCTTGGATTTTCCAGACGGAAGAGGGAGGTTGTACAGATCAGCGACGCTGCTCTCGATGGCTTTGGCCCTGTCAAGCTTCTTGGCTTGCTTGGCAGCCGCCGCCGCCTTGTCTTTCTTGGCCGAGATCCTGTTCTCTCTCTTCCGATCCAGCGACGCCAAGGCCTCATCCAACGCATATTCACCATCCATTTCCGCTGCCAGCGACATGACACTCTCGTCGGCGCTGTGCGTGGCTTTCAGCCTCTGCACCCGATTCCAAGCCTCGCGGCACTGCAAAATGGTTTCCATGACGTCGTGGTCTCGTAGATCGGCAGGTGAAAGAGTCTTTTGCAATTGACTTGCGTCTCTGGCGGGGGATGTGAGAATCGCGAAGTAGCTGGTCAGAGTGGCGACGTAGCATCCTAGAACCCAGTATTTTATGACATGGATCGATGTACTTGACTGATCTGCGGCATCTGCCTTGAGACTGACCAGCATCGGCCGGAGCTCGTCGAGTTCGTGGGCAAAGTGCTCAAACTCGGGATACCTTGTTGAAAGAAGCCGCGTGCGCTCCTCCGCGCTCATGTCGGGCGTGACGTCAATGTCCTTGAGCACCTCGATGACCTTTTCTTCGTCTTCCTCGGCTTCGGTCTCGCCAGCAAGCCATTCCCCGCTGTCAAAGACAAAATCCTCCTCTTTCATTTTAGAAAGCTTCTTCTTCTGCAGTCTCTTGGCCTCGGCTTCTTCTTCGAGAGCGTCGGCTTCGGTCTCGATGTTGTCGGCATCGTAATAATCTTGTTTGGAAGAACCCCACCAGCCAGATTCTTCGCCCTCTTCTTGATATGGGGCGTCTTCGGCTTCATCGTCTCGGGATTTCCGTTTAGATGCCCTGTTTTGCGGGGGCGGCGACCGCATGTCGTCTTCGGAATCGGAATCTTGATAGGCCAGGAGTTCCTCATCGGAAAGCTCAATGTCATCTTCGTCTTTCCTTCTTCTCTTGGAACCGGGTTCGTCATCGAGCATGATGGTATCCTGATTGATAAAATGCTCGTCTTCCGAGTCGGCGACGTCCTCAAAGGTAGAAATAGGGCCGAGACGAGCGTCGGCAGGGTCCAACTCTTTGGGACCCTTTGGACCGGCATTGCGGCCGGAGCCCTTTCTCTTCTTTGCCATGGTCAGATGAAGTTTTGCTGGGTGGAGGTCCGCGTCCGCGTCCGCGTCCGCGTCCAAAGTCCGAGACCGATGCCAGTTTCGAGCCCGAGTCCCAAGCCCAAGTCTTAATCTGACTGCAGATTGCGTGGGCGAGTGTGGCCAGAGTATCACGGCGAGGCTGATGCAGAACGATGCGCCCATGTGCAAGTAGCGGGACAGTCTTTTCCTGCGGCTGCCCGAAAAATTTCCTGGCGCGATAAGATGCGATAAGATAAGATAAGAGACCAGCTTTGATGTTGCGGCGACCACTGCCGACGAGAAAATTTGCACTCAAGCCGCGGTGCAAGAGCTTAGTCAGCGCCAGTCGGCCCAGGCGTGGCGTGGCTTAAGCTGGTTGGGGCAGCCTGGTAGGGCAGCAGGGCAGCAGGGCACGGGGCCGAGCAGGCGGGCCAGCCTGGTCGCAACATGCTCATGACGGCTCGTGCGTGACAACGTCATAACCTGGTGTACTGGTGTATCTACTTACTTCCACACATACTGCAAACCTAAGTGCCTATGTTCAGTACATGCATACTTCATACCTACAACATTGGACCACCCAATGTTCATACAATGTTCATACAATGTACTCATGTCCGGGGCCCGGAGCCCGGAGCCCGGTGACCGGTGCCTGCCCATCCGTCCACGTGTGGGGAGTTGTCTGAGAAACAGGGTAGCCACTGGCAGACGGGTCCACGACCTACCCGTCGGCCGCGCCCAGGACGGGAGCACGGAGCGTGGCTGGAAGCATGCATGGCGCGCTGGCATCGAATCCCAGCGCCCTAGCGCCCCAGCGTCCCAGCGCCCCAGCGTCCCAGCGCCCCAGCGGCCGCCCAGTGCAACGGTCCACTCTGGCCCCCTTGGCCCCTGTGGCCAGGCGCGAGTATGGGCCCGGTGGTTGCCTGGTCAGGTGGTTGCCTGGTCGGGTGCTTCTGGCGGCTCCCTGGCGGCTTCCTCCTCCCTGGCGGCTCCCACGGCGACCGCTGGTCGGTGCCTCCCAGGTGGCTCGCCCGGTGCTGTGGCGTCTGGTCATCTGGTTCCTTCCAGCCTCTCCCAAACAAGCTAACACTCTTGAAACCAGGTCACTGGTCTGTTCGACCATCAGCCGATTGCTTAGTGGGTACCAGCCTAGGAAGCACGCGTCTCCAGCGCTCAAGTGCCACGCAAATGCCTTTGCGGCGTGGCTAAGTACCTTAGGTAGGTAAGTAAGTATAGAGAACCTACCTACTAGGTTGGTACCTACCTACTTACTTACTTAGGTACTTAGAGGTAAGCACCTAGAGGCAAAGTACCTGCTTCTCATGGCGTGCGTCCAGATCCACCTCGATTTCGCTCCTAAAAGAAACCGCGTTCAAAAGTCGGGCGCTGGGACTCGAGACACGACACGACATCCACAGCACAGCACAGGGGCACACGGCACACGGCACACGGAACACGGAACACGGCACGGCAAGCAGCATACATATGTATGTATATGTATGTATGCACAGGCAAGATAGAATGCACGTACATACATACGTATGTACATATGTATGCATGTAAGAAGCAAGTGTGTAGGAGCACTCTGCGTTTATGTGGTTGCCTCATCGGCCGCATCGGCCGCCTCGTGTCCCTCCACCGCCACTGCTACCAGCTCGACGACTCCCTGATGAATAATCTGCGGCGGGGTGGATCAAAACGCACCAGACCCGACCCCCAGTCTCACCTGACGGCCGGCCGGCAGGGGCCTGGCAGCAAAGCGAACCAGACCAGACCAGACCAGACCAGACAGCACTAGGACAGGAGATGTGACGTCTGGCGCATCCTCCACGTGAGCCGCCTCACATCCATCCGCGGTGCATCAGCAATCCTTTCAACGTTCAAAGCTCGCCGTCGCCTGCCCTGCCCCCGACGAACGGAACGGCTGTTTGACGCCACTGGGTAGGAGCGAGAGAAGGAGCGGCCATCCAAGTGGTTGCTGCCTACTTCCTACCCACCTAAGTACCTAAGGACCTAAAGTTAAGTACCTTGGTAGGTAGGTAGGTAGGTAAAGTAGGTACTTACCTAGGTAAGTAGGTCGGTGGTAGGAAATAAGTAGGTACTTACCTACTTCCTACTTGCCTTGAGAAGGTGCGTAGGAGGCAGAGAAGTGAGCTGGCAGGTAGGCCGATGACTCGAGTTCCTTTCGTCGCCCCCTTTCTCTTGCCCATCTAAACTCTCCGACTGGGCCCGTCCAGCACCTGTGCTGCCATATCCACCGGGGCACGACGCGGCAGCCGACCACGAGAGCCTAGAGGAAGCTCGTCAATGCTCCCGTCCTGCGTCAATTAGCTGGACCGACGCTTCAACCCTTGAAGACCCCACATACACATGTATGTAAGTATGTACGTCCATCCTCTCCTGCTGTGCGCTTGACGGCGAACGCGAAACGCGATAAGCGAACCGGTCCGCCTACTATTCGTCGCGCTCGCTCGACATCATCTCAGATACCGCCTCACCAACCTTTGACCACCTTTTATTCTCCACTTCTATATACTATTTCATCCTGCTGGCGGCACATTCCCTTCCCCCTCCCGATGCGCTCTTCCATTCCCTCCTGACACCAGAAGAAAACCCCGTTTGCGCATACAGCTACCGTCCCTCCGAGGCAACCAGGAGCTGCCATGGCCGACGAACGCCGGGCTCATAGGCAAGGCTCCGTGCCACCATCACCAAAATCAACTTCCCGGCCGAGTTTTCTCAACGTTTCAGCCACCAACGTTGAGTTCGACGAGCGCTCTCCTTTGCTCTCCAACACGCCCCGAGCCAGAGGAAGAGGGGATGGCGGCGCGCCTTCACCCCGAATTGCACACTTGAGTAGAAATCATAGTTTTTCGGGCAAGTCTCCACCAAGAACACCCAAGAAGCGCATGACCCATCCGAAATGTCATCTTGTCGCTCAAAGCTAATTTCTTCTGTTTGGCTGTTTTTTTTTTTTTTTTTTTTTTTTTTTTTTTTTTTTTTTTTTTCATATGAGCAGGCAGCATACGTCAAACTAGACATCACAGCAGACATGAATCCTGGGGACACAGGCTTATGCAGGCTCTCGACAATCGAAACACGCCCATGACGGAATCCAAAGGCTCCATTGCTCCTCACGAGAGAGTATGGTACGATCAATTTACAAGCACCGACTGGGTACATGACGCCATAGCCGACTCTCATCGTGTCAAGGCTCTGCGTAGCAGAAAAGACTTTTGGGGCCGGGTCCGTGTCGCTTTCGATGGTTCTCAAGGCTGGATATTAAGTGCCCTTTGTGGGTTTGTCATTGCGCTGGTTGCTTATGTCGTCGATGTGGCAGAGGTCATGGTCTTTGATTTCAAGGACGGCTATTGTTCCAAGACGTGGTACAAGAACGAAAAGGTGAGCCATGCCCAGAAGAAGTAATCCTCATGCTGCGCCGAGTACGCAATCAGTTGACATGAAAGAAAACAGAGTTGCTGTCCCCAAGGGCCATGCGATGATTGGAAAAGCTGGTCGCAGGCATTCAGCAGCAATCCAATGGATGACGTGTGGACCGACTTCTTCGTATACTGGGTACTAGTCATTGGCCTGGCCTGTCTTTCCTGTTGGGTCGCCTTGCAGACGAAGACGGTGGTGCCCTCGGCGTATCAGCTCACGACGCTTGACGAGAACCTGGCCGCTGTACCCACCTCCGGCGGCGGCGACGACGACAACGTGAGCGACCAAAACACAAGCCCCGTTTCAGATGACGAAACCTCCCAGACGAACCCGCCCATGGTGTACTACTCCGCTGCTGGCAGCGGTGTCGCAGAAGTTCGCGTTATCCTCAGCGGCTTCGTGCTGCACGGATTCCTGGGGTTCAAGACTCTTGTCATCAAGTCTCTGGCCTTGGTTTTGAGCGTCGGGTCCGGACTAAGCTTGGGCAAAGAAGGCCCTTACGTCCACATTGCCACTTGTGTAGGCAACATAGCGTGCCGTCTTTTCTCAAAGTACGACCAAAATGACGCCAAGCGCCGAGAAATCCTGTCTGCGGCCGCTGCGGCCGGTGTCGCGGTAGCCTTCGGCGCTCCTCTGGGAGGTGTTTTGTTTGGACTCGAGGAGGTGGCTTACTTCTTCCCTGCCAAAACCCTGTTTCGGACATTCTTCTGCTGCATCATTGCGGCCTTGTCACTCAAGTTCCTCAATCCATACGGCACTCATAAGATTGTCATGTTTCAGGTCAGGTATCTCGTCGATTGGGAATACTTTGAGCTCCTGAGTTTTGTTTTTGTCGGCGTGGTGGGTGGCGCTCTGGGGGCACTGTTCATCAAAGCGTCCAAATACTGGGCTCAGACCTTCCGGCGCATTCACTCGATCAAGAAGCATCCCATGCTGGAAGTCTTTCTCGTAGCCCTTGTCACGGGCTCGTTGAGCTTCTGGAATCCCCTCGTCAAGGAGCCGGTCGCCAAGCTACTACTTAATCTGGCCTCGCCATGCGGCGGTAATGACGAGAACACAGATGAGCTTGGTCTCTGTCCGGAGTCCGTAAATGACATCCCATCGATCCTTTTGACGCTGATCGCCGCCTTCCTCATCAAGGGGTTTCTTACAGTCATCACCTTTGGTATCGTGAGTACACTCCTGCATCCCTTTTTGAACAAAAGTTCGAGCTCGAGGCTCTCTCTAGTCTTGAAGCGCGCCCCCCCCCCCCCGGTTGTTCTCGGACTAACGCATCGGGCTGCCAACAGAAAGTACCTGCGGGTATATACATCCCTTCCATGGTGGTGGGAGGCTTGTTGGGTCGAATCATTGGCCATCTGGTTCAGTGGTTTGTCCTCACAGTTCCTGATTGGGCCATTTTTGGCAGCTGTGCCACCACGGCCGACGGATCGTGCATCCAGCCTGGCGTATATGCATTCATTGCCGCCGGTGCGACCATGTGTGGTGTGACAAGACTCTCGGTGACATTGGCCGTTATTCTCTTTGAATTGACAGGAAGCTTGGATTACGTCCTTCCCTTTTCACTCACGATTCTGGTGGCGAAATGGACTGCAGATGCCATTGAACCCAATAGCGTTTATGTAAGCTGAGCATCGATGCGCGTGGCCGCTTGACGAAAAAAAAAAAAAAAAAAAAAAAAAAAAAGCCACTAACACTTGACATTGCAGGATCTGTTAACGAACATGAACGCGTATCCCTTCTTGGACAACAAACACAAGCCGGTGTTCACGAGTGACTTGGCTGATATTCTAACCCGAACGCGCCGCGAGAGAGTCATTGACATCTCCAACTCACCCCTTGTGCCAGCTTCCAGTCTGCGCTCCAAGCTTGAACTTCTGCACCGCGCGGGTGAGCTTGACGGCGGCCTGCCCATTATCCGCCATGAAATATTGGTGGGGCTTATTCCCGCACCCGATCTCGAATTTGCCTTGGATCAGCTCGAAGAGGAGCAGACAACTCTCTGCCTCATGGACAAAGTTCCCAGCATTGACGACGACGACGTGGAAGTCGTGGATCCCTCAGATTTCACACAGTACATTGATCCTGTGCGTACACTGCTGCCCCATTCCCCGGCCTTATGTGAGAGGAGGGCATCATTCGGCTGACACTGCTGCAGGCCCCTGTTTCTCTTGACATTCGCTCACCTATGGATCTTGTATATGAGTGTTTTGTCAAACTTGGTCTGCGATATATCTGTGCTTCAAAAAATGGTCGTTTCAGAGGAATGGTGAGTCATCCCAGGACCTCTCGACTTTCACTACTAGTTGGACTAATTTGGGGCACTAGATTCACAAGAAAACATTTGTCAAGTACATGCGAGAACTCGAGGAGAATGGTGAATAGCGTCTTTTTGATTGCATAGAGACTCGGTATTGAGCAAACATTTCTCTTTTTGATTGAGCGACTTGTCTATACCTTGATTTTCTGGTCCCTTTTTTTTTTCCCGCTTTGCCCTGCCTCCGCCCCTTGTCTTCACCGCATTGTTCCTGCATGATAAACTGGCGCACCGGATTCCTTTGCATGGCGGAGTATAATTTTTTTTTTTTTAATTTTTTGTTGTCAAAAAAGACAGTCGCAAATTCGGAGTTATTACATGAATATGGAGCATGGGCGACTCTTGCAGCGTCCTTTCTTAGGACAGGCATTGTGTGCAGGGTAGTGGTGGCTGCTTGGGGCTGAAAGATGGAATGAACGCAGTCTGCATGGTACATGATTAGAAGCAATTGAACTGCGGAAGAGCAAGAGCAAAGACCGAACATGAATCCTGAATCTGTGGCACAGTAGCCGCCTCACATTAGTCGTTCTCGGGCGCCAACACGCCCCGAAGACGGGGGGTTTGCTGGCTCAACACTGAATAGGATGGAAGCAGAGCAGATGCTGACCAGAACATTTGGCACATTCCGCAAGCCTGCCACGGGCGCCTTGGCCGATGTCGCTGGACGTGCAACAGTTCAGCCACTAGCCACCAGCCGCCTACAGAAAAAGCCCTGATGCCACCCCTACGTCAGACGCCGTCGGGATAGCGTGGCTGCAGCCAATAGTCTGCCGGTTAGTGGGTCAATCTGGCAACCTGGCACCCGGCGGACCAAGGATGCAGGCGCAACCCCGGACGCACCGTCCGCTTTCCCGCGTTACGTCAATTCCTTTGAGTGCGCGAAGGCGCCAATGAGGTCACGGAACCCACACCTGGAGCAGTACATAGTGACTTCTTCATTCCGCGCTTTATCTATATGAATCAACTAGGAGAATCTTAGTGACTTTTATTATCGCGTGTCTCACACTATAAATCAAGTACCCTTTCTTTCTTTGCCGATTGGCTTATAAGCCCTTTCGGTACCTCGTTGGCGCCTTCGCGCACTCAAAGGGATGGCCCAGGGCACCACCTGACAGATAGATCAGCTGCGGCGGCCTTCGAGCCGGCGATAAAAGGTCTGGAAGCTCCGGAAGCGGCCACCAGTTTTGCTCTTTTCGCCGTTTTGCCACAAGCAGAAGCCCTTTTCCCGTCTGGTCTGCTTGACTGCTTCATCCCGTCTCGTTCCCCTCTTCCACCCCCTTTTGGTACGTCGGACTTCACGTCGCCCTCTGCGTATCACGCTTGTCACCGCTGCCATGTCGGCTCTCCGTGTCCGTATCCGTGCTGGCGGTGCGGCTCGACCTGCCACAGCTCGGCATTCCTTGCGCATTGGCGTACCGCAGAGGCCATGGAGCAGTGCGTCTGCCCGGCCTTTCCACAAAGACGAACCCGCAGCGCCTATCCTGAAAACCAAGATTCCCGGCCCCAAGGCCGTTGAGGCTGTCAAACAACTGGATCGCGTCTTCGACACGCGGAGCATCAACATGATGGCGGATTATACCCAGAGCGTAGGCAACTACATCTCTGACCCTGATGGAAATATGCTGTTGGACGTGTGAGTGCCGACGAGCTTCTCGTCTCGCGCAGCGGCACAAGTCTTTCCCATCCTAATACAACTAACGGGGTTTCTTTACAAAAAAAAAAAAAAAAAAAAAAAAAAAGGTATGCTCAGATCGCTTCGATTCCCGTTGGCTACAACAACCCCGAGCTTCGAAAGATAGCCCAAACACCCGAGATGGTCGACGCCATCATCAACCGTCCTGCGCTGGGCAATTTCCCTTCCCACACGTGGGCAAGCGTCTTGGAGTCGGGTGTTCTCAAGGTGGCCCCAAAGGGTCTCAACAACGTCTATACGGCCATGGCTGGCTCTGATGCCAACGAGATCGCCTACAAGGCTGCCTTCATGTACAGGCGTCAGCAGGAGCGAGGTGGTGCGGATGTCGACTTCACTTCGCACGAGATCGAGAGCGCCATGAACAACCAGTCTCCCGGATCACCTCAGCTCTCCATCTTGTCGTTCAAGTCCAGTTTTCATGGTCGTCTATTTGGCTGCCTATCCACCACTCGCTCCAAGCCCATCCACAAGCTTGATATTCCCGCCTTTGACTGGCCCCAGGCTACCTTTCCTCAGCTCAAGTATCCGCTCGATCAGCACACAGAGGAAAATGCCAAGGCCGAGCAGGCCAGCCTGGATGAAGTCGAGCACCTCATCAAAACTTGGCACCTGCCTCCCGCCGCTGTTGTTGTGGAGCCCATCCAGAGCGAGGGCGGGGACAACCATGCGAGTCCGGCCTTCTTTCGGAAGTTGCGTGCTCTGACTCGCAAGCACAACGTGCTTCTTATTGCCGACGAGGTCCAGACGGGAGTAGGTGCCACGGGAAAGTTCTGGGCCCACGAACACTGGAATCTCGAGGACCCTCCAGACATGGTCACGTTCTCCAAGAAGGCGCAAACGGCAGGATATTACTATAGCTCCAAGGATCTCCGTCCCAACAAGCCTTACCGTCAATTCAACACGTGGATGGGTGATCCGTCCAGGGCTCTGCTTTTCCGCGGCATCATTGGGGAAATCGAGCGACTTGACCTCGTCAACCACACTGCCAAAGTGGGACGCTATCTCTTCGACAAGCTCAGCGGTCTCGCCAGCAAGTATCCCGACCACTTTCAGAACCTCCGCGGCAAAGGACAGGGCACCTTTATTGCCTTTGACCATCCTAGACGTGACGAGTTCCTCGCCAAGGCCAAGGGCTTTGGTATCAATATTGGTGGAAGTGGTGCGAACGCCGTTCGACTCCGACCTATGCTTACTTTCCAGGAGCACCACGCCGATATCCTAATTGAAGCTCTTGAGAAGGTTGTCAAGACCCTGTGAAAGAGGTAGGGAAAAAAAAAGAAGAAACCAACGATAGATTCTTCTTTTTTTCCTCTGCCCCTTTTCTAAAAGACCGGAAAGGGAGCATGTACGTGAAAGATGGTTAATAGCGTGATTATATTCCCCCAATTCTCACCAAGACGAATTGGCGACGGTCGTGGAGCGTCGTGGGCACCATTGATGAGCTAATAGTAGCCAGACTCCAATTACCGGGTACTGGATCAAGCAAGGAAGCATTATGGAATTCGAGAAACGTTTGCTACGTTGTGTTTGTATAGGGGTTTCCCTCCCCGGGTTTTGTGTTTCTTTCTTTCCTTCTTTTTTTTGGCTGTCAAACTACATCGATCTACATGTGTATCTTGCGTAGAACCAGAAACGTTGCAATATGCCATCACAACCACTCACATATTACGTGTTGCAAAACGACGAGCCTCGTCTCCGCCTTTTTTTTCCTCATCACGAGAAAAGAAGAAGTGAGAGCAAAATAGGAACAAGGACAAGAAGAAGCAGTTCTGACACGTGAGACAAAGGGTTTTTTTTGGGGGGGGGGGGTGAGAGTAGGGAGGTACGAGGGAAGGCGGCCTCATCAATCCGCAGTCATCAGTAACGGACATGTGTCATATCGATTGGTACCACGGTAACGATTCGAGCGAGAAACGAGACAAGAACAATTCATCCCTGTTGGAATAGGATATGCTCGTCGCAGCACAACGTGATTAATGTTTCCGCTTTGCACGTCCTACCCGGCAAAGCAACCAGCCCGAGCAATGACAACGGCAATCGCCGAAGCAAGGCAATACAGAGCAAAAGAAAGGAAAGAAAAAACCATACAGATAGCCACAGCAAAAGCAGAATAAAGCGCCCCGCTCCCCATGGACGCAGATCCTTTTGCGTTGCAGCGGGCTGCAAGCACAAAACACACGGCTTATTGCTAACCCCCCGGGATCTATGACTGTACGTGAACGGAGTGGCATGGCATGGCATGGAACGGAAATGCCGTTCTATACACGCCGGTTTTGTATTTCGTTTGAAAAATGGCTGGGGAAAGAAATGGATGGGCTGGATGGGGGGACTCGGAGAGCCTGAGGGGGCCCAGGGAGGATGTATGGCTGCTGAGTGGGACGTACACTTTTGAAGAAGAGACTTTTCATGATGGGCGTGGTGTGGAGATGGCGGTGCCGAGTTGCCATCTTTCCTTGCGTACATGAATGCGGGGGCTGACCCTGATGAAGGTACTCGCAGGGCATCAAGACATTGTCGATTGCTGCGCAGGATATCGGCACCTGCGTGGCGTGGCGTGGCGTGGCGTGGCCTGGAGACGGGGGCCAGGCGCGTTTTGCACCAGCAATATAATTAGCCGACAAGACGCGTGCTTTCGGATGCGGGAGTTGTGCGCCTGCGTGGGATGAAGAGGGGTCGTAGGTTCTTTGAAAGACGAGCGGCATCTTGCTGCTGGGCTGAGAGGATGGGAAGAAGCTGGCCGGAGACCAACGAGAGCTGCGCGTTCCCGACCCAAGGGACGGAAGGCTATGCCAGACAGGACTCGCGTCGCAGCCGGCACGTCATGCGCGAACGGCTAGACGGCGCCACTGGATACTGCGGGAGCCGTGTTGGCCACGATGGCGGCGGCAGAGCTGGCCTGCTGCATCTGCGCAACGTCATCCGCGCGCCGCCTCTTCTTTTCTCTGCCTACCTCGGGAGGTTCGGGCAGGATCGGTGGGAGAAGCCGGGGACTTGGTCGGATCGCATCACCATTTTCCAACGGCGCGGCGGGCAGGATGGGCCGGTATCCAGCTGTTGGGAGTGAACGAGAGCAGAGATGGGGTGGGAGGTTGGGATATAGTTGGCCCCTTGCCCTGTCTGCTCGGGACGGCCTTCCTCGTTTTCTGGGCCGACTGTGTCCTGGTGGAAAGGTGGGAACGAGGCTCTGATCATGGCCCGTCGTGGGCCGAGGCAGAATTGCGACTGGTATTGATGTGCTCGACGTGCTCGACGTGCTCGGGGGGGATGATTTGCTGTCTCGACGGTCCGACACATCCTCCGACGTGTGTTCAAGCCGTTCGCAACCATGATTTGCCCCCAAATGGCCGGCGGCTAACATTTGCAACTCTGGAGGCGCGTCCGCCATCTGCTCCACAACCTTGATACATTGGCTCAGACTGCGGCCTGTTTTGAAGCGTCTGGGTTAGACCAAAACAAGCCGCCGGAGAGTGAAGCATGTGACCAATCATGATCTGGCTGTAGACGTACCAAGAGGAACTTGCATGTTCATCCAGTTAGGGACAATTTGGTTCGCTTTGATGAATTGCCATAAATGCTCAACACCGACATCGCTGCATTTCAAAATCTCGGCCAGCACAAATCGCTGCAGCACACAAGGAAGACGAGAATCTTAGTCACAATTCAGGGGCGTTTTGACTCTTTTTGTCGGGTAAAGGATAAGACGTACCTTCTCCTCTCTCGTGAATGAGGAATCCATAATCTATATGGCCCAGCTAGCATGATCGAAAATCCAGCATCGAGGGTACTAAATCATGTAAAATTGTAAAAAAGGAAGACGGCGCAAACGACGAAGAAGATGAAGAAGAAGGACAAATATCGGATTGTGCCAGTCTTGGAAAGACATTGGCGGTGCCGCTTTTAGGACCCGAGGTGAACTTGGGGTGACCCGAATAGCAGAAGAATAGCAAGAGCCGTCGCTATTATTATCCCACCATTCAGCACACTATTGATCGTCCGGGCCATGCATTTCCCAGCCAGTAAATTGTGCCAGATTGCAAGATTGCCAATTGTCGGCGGACTCTGCATAGGGAAGTTGCCCGACAACTGCAACCGATCACAAACACCAGGTTGCAAACTGCAGCAACCACACCCGTCAGGTCAAAAAAAATAAAAAATAAACAAAAAATAAACAAACAAACAAACAAACCAACACACAAGAGAAAAACAAGAAAAAAATATTGCTGGCCGGTGATCGATCGAGCGCCCGGTCTATTCACATGAAAAACGTGAGTTGAAGACTCTAGCTTCGGCAGTCAACAGAAAACAAGAACCCTGACGCGACCAGTTGCCGCAGAGAGTCACTAGCGAAAGGGTAAGAGACAGGTGTGCAACAACGCGCAGAATATAATGTCGTGCGACGACGATGGACGACGATGGCTAGCGGAGAACGAACAACGCAGCAACGGTGAGACGTGAGGCAACAAACGGGCTGTGTAATGGCGATATGTAGCATGCAGCAGGCTGGAGAGTTGAGTTGGAGACTGAAGAGCATGAGAGCATGAGAGATGGAGCGGCGACAAGGAACACGGACCACGAGTTTTTTTAAAAGTTGGCGCGCGCGTGGCCGGGACGATACTTGGTGACGGGTAATAGTTGTGGGATATTCCGCTGCAGACGATTGGACGACAACAGATGATAAATCTACAGAGCTGGTCACTCTGGCTCCGCGGCATATGGATGCCACCTGAGCCACCTCTCCGTTGCTGATGGCGGCGCGGCACTATCGACAGTGAGACACTGGACACCAAGTTGAGCTGTTGGTGGTGCGCATGATGATGGACCAGGGTCGCCAGGGTGGCATGGATCTATCATCTCAGGATCTGCGATGATAGGACGTGGAGCCTCGGGAGCCGTCACGACAATATCAAGCCATGGAACGAGACGGTGGACTCGGCACTCCATTTGGTTGCCTTGTCACACCAACTTTGCCGCCATGAGTTAGAATAGCTGGGATACCCCAAGTACACACATCACATGGTGGGTATGTACGGTACATACAACGTATGTATAAAGCATGAGAAGAATAAGTTGTCGAGGAGTCCAGTCCGGATCCGCCAGTTCCCATTTGACATTTGCCACGCAGCAAACGTGTCCCTGCCAGACGGACAAATGCCTGCTCTCGAGGGGCCAAGAACGTCCGCTTTGGCGAGTGGGTAGACGTGGTTCAACAGGCTGCCTAGCCCAGCAGTATTTGGTATCAAATTCTCAACGCACGTAAAGCGAGTCCTCGAAACCAACCTTTTGCTCTCACATGTCTTTCATTGTCAATCATCGTCCATCTTGCGTCAATAAGCCCCCGCCAGGCAGGGATAGGAGTGGTGGAGTCTGGTCGAATTTGCAATTCTGTGCTCGCCCATTTTAGCTGGTTTTGTTCACCGGATCTGACGATGCCGCGATTCGCGACGGCTCCTCCCGGCCCGACATGCGTCTCAGTTGACAAAGTCGTATGATGCCGGCTCTTTTGTTTCTTTTGTTTCTTTTTTTCTTCTTTTTTTTTCTTTGTTTTTCATGTTCTCCGCGTGCCGTCTTTGTTCGGTTTCGGCCGTACAAGTCGTATGACTGAGAGAAAAAGCCCGGAAGACGTGCGACAAGAGACAAGAGATCAGAACGCGAGACCGATAAATTCCATGATATGGCGGCAACACCGATGAGTGTCCATTGCGAATATTGGGTCTCCCCCTTGTAGTTGACGGTGGTGACACCAGTCCCCACCTGTCGTCTCTTTTGTGTAGAAAGATGCTGGGAATTTTATTATTCGTCGTGCGGTGACGTGCAGTCTGCAACGCAAGCAGGGACTCTCTGGGCCGGCGTCCGGGCCAATCCCACGATGCAGCCAGGGCGCCTGATGTGTTTCACTTGCCCTCCCTTCCCGATGCGCCAACCTAAATCGAGTCGCAAGTCGTGGTTCGATCCAGCTGGGTCGTCCTGATCACGCACCGTCGAGGCAACACGCTTGGCGGGCTGGCAGGCTGCCTGGAATCCCGCAAGCGGTGTCGGCCAGGTCGTCCAGAAACCACCAAGCGTTTGACTCGGCGTGGTCGAAATCGGTGAGGATTGTTGTTGCGGCGAGTGCAGAGTCGAGAACCGGCAAGACAGCTCATCCGTGCCATTGGCCGCGTGATGTCGATGCTGTGGCCGAATTCGTGTTCGTGGCTTGGGACGCGTGAATCATGAGCCACCAACACCGGACACCACTCACCAGACCTTTTCTCATTCGCGTGAGGGCAGGACGTGCTTCAAGACATCAAGTCGTCGGCGAGGCATTCCGCGTGTCCACTTGGAAGGCCAAATGCCGCGCCAACGTCGAGCGCCTTGCTGGTCCGGGCCGCGTCAGGCGACTACGAGGCGAGAATCCGCCTTTGCGCATCTCGTGGTTGACGTTGACCTAGATTCGTGTGGAAGAGGGGAAACAAGGGAGAACAATCTTCCCGAGCGCTCTCATGCGGTCGCTTCCATGTTGTTACTTGAGAATTGTCTGGTTCTGGCACTAGCCTGATGATTTCGTGCAATGTGGCAAGATGGAGAGAGCCCGGTCGCCTTCTTCAGTACCAGGCAGGTAGGTACTTGATATGAAGGCTGGGTCGCCCCTTCCGGCAAGCAGTGCAGCCTCTAGGGCGCTGTGAGTCACAAGTACGTACTGCCTCAGTGCCTAAGTACTAAGTACTAGTAGGTACCTAGGTACTTAATTGTAATGATAAAGTACTTTATACCTTACTAAAAAGTTAAGGAGAAGTAGGTAGGTCTCTTAGAGTGAATAGGCACTTATATATATATAAAGTACTTTAAGTCGGGTACCTAAGTGCACATACTTCTAGATAAGTACCATACATCTACCTCCTACCTGGTATGTACCTACTTACCTACCTAGGTACTTACCTAAGTAGGTACTTGCCTTAGAGTTTAGACCCCCCTTTCAAGAAAGGGAACCGTTTCCTCACGAGATCTGGCGGACCGAGAAACGACAGATGGATACTCAGATACCGTGGACCAGCCGACTTGTCATGTTGTTGTGTGAAACATGGCGACAATGCTTTGTCGGCCACGTTACCAACGCCCAAATCATCCTCTCAACAAGGGGTTTCCCCGCCCTTACATGCATGTTCTGTGCCTGCTTCGCGTGGGCCGCCGCCCCGCCGCTCTTCGTGCAGCGAATCCAAGTTTTGGAACTGACAAGCATCGCCAACAGGAGTCGCACGACATCGACGTGCATGCTAGGACGGCGCGTCCCTGTTCCCCGAACCTACCCAGACAAGTTCCTCTCTGTGTGCAGAAAAGACAGAGGCAGAGAGACTTTGAGAGAACGGCTCCAAGACCCAGAGAGAACGACTCTAATTGATGGCAGGACCCGCCACTCAGTCGGCTAGCATCAGTGGCTTGTCAAAAGGTGCAATGTTGCAAGAGAGGAGGAAGAGGACTCATGACTTGGGACAGATGTCAGACGCCCCAGTCTCCCCTCTTCCTCTCCGAGCTTACAAATCAGTTCTTTCTGTGCCGTTCGAGTTCAGCCACTTCGCACCCGCACCGTCATGCATTTCTGCCGTTATGGATGGGCTGGTGTGTCGTGTTCGAAATTCGAGTTCGGCTTTCAGAGTTGGGTGAGAGGCTCAACATGTACCTGTCGCATTGGCGCCATCAACAGGCGGCATCAACAAGGCGCCACCAACAAAGCGCCACCCTCCCAAGTCAAGGCACCAACGCAGGTACATACAGAAATGTACCGACATGAACAACCATGGCTTCTTGTCTTGATGAGTATTGGGCCTTTGCCGTGAAGGGGGTATCAGGCTCACGTCAGCATGAGTGAAAACGAAGGTACTTTGACCATGATCATTGGGGCTTGACCTTAGGTTGGGACTGCTCGTAAAACGCCTCTTCCCCTTGACCGCGGGTTCTTTGATGAAAAGAAGGCACTGCCGCAAAGCTTCTGAAACGTATAAATTGCTACGTCAGGTACCGGTTGAAGATGATGAGCGGGTGTTCTGCACGCCCAAGGCATGAGTTTCGTTGAGGATATCGACGTTCGGGCACGCAATCAGCACTTGCAGCACACCATCCCTTTACAGTCGTCATCAGGATGCCAAAATTTGCTTTTCTTGTTGTTTCCGACCTCATGGCCGAAAAGCCCGATCTCGCCATCCCCACGGAACTGCTCGAGACAATGACCACATTCAACGAGGAGATGGCCGATGCAGGCGTGCTGCTCGATGCCGGCGGATTCCTTCCATCCTCTGTCGACAGCTATCGTCTTGTATTCGGTGACCGCTCCGGTCCCACGATCATGTCGGGGCCGTTCGATCTGTCCAAGGAGGACCATGTCTGCGGATATTGGATTGTCAAGGCAAAGGACGCAGAGGAGGCAATAGGCTGGGCGAAGAAGGTTCCTTTTCCGCAGGGACAGCTCATCATTCGCAAGCTCTCTGACGCATGTGATTTGGGAAAGGGCTCGCCGGGATTCATTGAGCGACAGAAGAGACTGAGGACGAAGTTGTTGGAAAACCTGAGAGCGGCAGAGTGTTAATGTCAGGAAATTGACACCTTGTCTGGCAGAGGCCAAATAAATGAATGGTCGATGGGAAAGTCAACGTTGCTCTCTCCAGACGTGTACATGTACGAATGAAGATGGAACCACTGTGATGCTCCGGCATTTTGTAACATGATGCGACAGCAGAGGGGTCCTTTCGGGGCGACGAAGCAAGAGAAAATCCTAGCGGACAAGTTCATGAAAGCTGATTTCGCTTCGCGTGCAGGAGACCATGAAACGCCACAGCTATATTTGGCAAATTTTGCCGGAAAACGCAGATGGTAATGACAGGTACTAGATGACCAGCAAGGTGGACTCGTGGCAGCAACAAGGACCACCGATGACCTCGAATTAGATTGGACACAGAATCCGGGGGTTTATTGCAAGGATCCTCAACCTGGGCCACCTCGTGTTTTGGGCATGAAACAATTGGGTCTATCATAGAGACGGACCCATGCAACGTCATCAGACAGGAAGCCATGTCTTTGGCCCCAGAAGTGAGTACATGAAGTACATGAAGTAAGTATGTGTGTGTGTGTGTACATACAGTACTATGTATGTACCTAGGAAGGCTCCATGTGCATGGCGAACCCACCAGATGAGTCTACACTCGCTAATTGGACCATTAGGCGCCCTTTGTATGTACATACATGTCTACAAACACTCGTGTTTTTACGAGGGCAACGACCGGTGATCCGGCACGCAGGCGTCGCCACCGCCATGGCACAAGAGATTGTACAGGACGGTCCGGACAGCCCGGACAGCCCGAGCGGCCCATTCCGAGGAGGAGCGTCTTGATTGGTGCAGATGGCCGCGCGACGAACGAACCGAGGGTGGCCGTCATCTCCAGTTGTCCCCTTTCCATCTTCCACATGGACCGTCGGCACCAGGTCTCGTCGCCAAGGAAGCCACGGAAGCCAAGGAACCGACAATCCATCGTCACAAGCAACACCTCTGATAGGCCATATCTGGCCGGAGCGGACCAAGCATAAATAAGAAGGCGCGGAGCCCGTCTCCTTCGCATCAGCAGCTCATCGTTCCCATAGCAAACGACAGCAAAACAACAATCATCCACCACCGAGCCATCTCCAACATGAAGTTCTCCGCTGTCTTTTCCTCCGCCTTCATGGCCGGAACTGCCTTGGCCTTGGGCCAGACCGTTCCCGACCCCCCCGCCTCTCCCGAACTCGTTCCCAAAGTCGACTCTCCCGCCCCCGAAATGGCTCCCTTCGACCCCGGTTTCGGTGTCGGTGGCCGTTCCGTCAAGCCCAAGCCCGAGAACTTCCAGCTGGTGGCACTCAAATCCCCCCAGCCGTTCCACGGCGCCTGGTTCCAGGCCAGCCACGGAGGCCTGCTGCTTAAGCTCGCCGATCAGAAGGCAACCTGCCAGGGCCAGTCCTACAACTACGCGACCTTCCATCTCCAGAACAAACAGCTGTTCCTCTACTCCGGTGACGCCGAGAAGCATCAGCAGATCTACGTTGACCGTTCCGCCATGGGTACGTTGACGTGATGTGGACTTCTCCACCGCCCCCTTCTGTTCTTGTGTGTCTGTGTCCGAGCGAGCAGACGGTGATGCTAACTGGCAACGTTTTGCCAACGTCAAAGGCCAAGGAATCTTGCGCTTCGCCGACCAGGGCAGCGCCTTGCCTAAGAACGCCGAGCTGCAGGGCTGGGACATCAACGACGCCGGCATGCTCGTATTCAACGGCGTTGGCTTCCAGGCTTGTCCCGGACACCTTGGTGGCGCCTGGCAGGTTTGGCTTAATACCGTCCGCAATCCCGCCGGCAACAAGGGCTGCGTGAGCTTCAATGCTCTTGCGTCCAAGGACGAGAAGCCCGTGTCCTGCCACTACACCACCACCGAGAACTAGGAAGGGTCGAGGGGAGCCAGGAGGGGGTACGCCGCATCCGTACGCATGGGGAGAGCGTTGTTGTTTTGCATTTGCCTTGTGTTGCGGAAGAAGTCGTGGTATCGGTTGATTCGGTGTTCCTTTCTGCCTGCCTAGTGCCTGGCCAACCATGGAAGCCACATGCCGTGCGACTCGGCGCTGTTCTTGTGAGGACGCACAATGGCAGCCCGCCACGGCGAACCGAGGTTGCTGGGATTTTGGCGCATAGCGAGCACTTCGATTTTTTGCTGGTGATTTGATTGTTGTTCTTTGCATGTTTTTGTCGGCGGAACCCACCCTGGATATCCCGTAAATAAGTCCATGGTTCACGTCATGGAACGGACAATATCCAGGCCAGCCGGCCATTCGCTTGAACGAGTACCGTTTGGCAGGGCATCGAAATGTGAAGCGGATTGATTCACGGCCGGCCATCCCTTTGATGCCGAGAAGGCTACACCCACGTACTCCTGGTTTTTCTTCAGCCTCTTGTTAAATAACATCAAGTAATCTCTAAAGACTTGCCAAGTATATTATTGTACGTACCTAGATGTAGCCTCTCGGCATCAAAGGGATAGCCTCTGCGTTGGTGCAGTGTGCTTCCGCCTCGGTCCGCCTCAGCCTGTCTCAGCCCACCGCTGCGCCAGACCACAGCGTGGCCTGGCGGGTCGCTCACTGCGCCCCAGCTGGCAGCTGGCAGCGGGCAGCGGGCAGCTGGCATCGGGAGGCGCGCCACACTTGGGGCCATGCGGGTGCCACCACGGTCCATGGAAGGTCCACGGCCTGCCGCCTGCCGCCTGCCGCCTGCCGCCTGCCACCTGCCTGCCATCTGCCATCTGCATGTGGAATGCCGGCTGCGGCTCTCGTTGACGCTCCCCCAACTTGCAACCTCCAACTTGCAGTCTCTTCCGTCTCTCCGTCTCTCGTCTCCCGTCTCCCGTCTCTCGTCTCCCGTCTCCCGTCTTCCTCCCGCCGCCGTCGCCTGCCTGCCAATTCGCCCCCTCGAGCCCACGGCTGCCGGGCCACATGCCTCTCGACTGCGGCATTGCCACAGCCTGCCTCGCCTCGTCGCCTCGCCCCCCTTCCTCTGCCCCCGGTTCCTGCTCGCAATCCGCGCACGCGATCCCCCTCAGCCACGCCCACACCCTGCTTCTCCTCCACGCAAATCTTGCGACGCGCGCGATTCCCACTGCGCGACGTCCCCGACCGGGCTGCCACCATCCCAGAGTGATTCTCCGCACGAACTTTGCATCTGGCCGACCTTTTCCTCCTTCCCCGAGGTTGATGCCGTCATGCGGGATGACGAGCAGACAATCAGCAAAATGAGTCGGATCAAGCTTGAGGGCGGCATCACCACCACCATCACTACCACCACCAACGGATTGCCAGAAGCCATGGATACTGCAGAGTCCGCGCCCTCGTCTGCCAGGCCAAATGGCTCTCCGGCATCCTTCAATGGTGTCAAGTCCGAAAGCGAGGGCTTGAATACGCCCGCGTCCGGGAAGCCACGACCGCCCCGAAAATCTTCGCACAAGACCGTCGAGCCTCAATATCAACTATTCGACCACCTTCCCGATGCAACCGAAGACTCTTGCAAGGGCTTTCAGGTGATCCGGGACTGTCTTTACGGGTCAAAGCATCTCGGATCGACGGATAACGACGCCTTGGATTGCGACTGTACCGAAGAATGGCGTACGTGTGTTTTTTTTTTGTTCTTTCTCGTTTTCCCCCTTACCCTTTCCTTTCCTTTCCTTTTCTTTTGTTTCCCCCACCTACCTGGCTCACTGACCCATGTTCCCGTTGTAGACCAAGGAGAGAATCATGCCTGCGGCGAAGACTCGGATTGCATCAATCGCGCTACAAAAATGGAGTGCGCCGCCGATTCGAGCAACTGCGGCGGCGGGTGCCAAAATCAGCGCTTCCAACGCAAGGAGTGGGCCAACGTGGCCGTCATCAAGACGGAGAAGAAGGGGTACGGCCTGCGAGCCGATTCGGACCTGCAACCCAACGACTTCATCTACGAATACATTGGCGAGGTCATCAACGAGCCCACTTTTCGCCGGCGCATGCTGCAGTACGATCTGGAGGGCATCAGACATTTCTACTTCATGTCTCTCAGCAAGAGCGAATTCGTGGATGCGACCCGGAAAGGAAACCTGGGTCGCTTCTGTAACCACTCGTGCAATCCCAACTGTTACGTGGACAAGTGGGTGGTGGGGGACAAACTTCGCATGGGCATTTTCGCCCTGCGCAGGATCCGGGCCGGAGAAGAGCTGGTATTCAACTACAACGTCGATCGATACGGCGCCGAGCCGCAGCCGTGCTATTGCGGAGAGTCCAATTGCGTCGGCTTCATCGGCGGCAAGACACAGACGGAGCGTGCCACGAAACTACCGGCTGCCATTGTCGAGGCTCTCGGCATTGATGGTGGCGATGGCTGGGACACCACGGTTGCCAAGAAGCCGCGTCGCAAGAGACCCGACGAGGACGACGAAGAATATGTTGAAAGCATCTCGGCCCGTAGCCTCGACGAAGAGGACTCTCGCAAGGTCATGGCGGCTCTCTTGCAATGCAAGGAGAAGTGGATTGCCGTGAAACTGCTGCGGCGTATTCAGCTCTCGGATGACGACCGCGTCCTCCGCTCCGTGATGCGCATGCACGCCTACCAGATCTTGAGGACCACTCTCAACACGTTTATCCAGGATGACAACGTTGTGCTGCAGGTCCTGGACATTCTCGACAAGTTCCCCCGCCTGACCAGGAACAAGATCCAGGATTCCAAGATTGAGACGACGATTCAGGGACTGACCACTTCGGACCACGAGGAAGTGGCTTCCAAGTCCAAGAGGCTGCTCGAGGAATGGAGCAAGCTCGAGTTGGCGTACCGCATCCGGAGGCGCAAGGCGGGCCCCAACGCCCCCGTGCAGAGCCTCTTCGACGATCGGCGAGGCCAAGCTCGTGAGGAGGAGACGGCGCAGTCCACACCGAAAACCGCATCGCCACGGCCGATCGACGCTCCCAAGGGTCCCAAGAGCAGTGTGCCGCAACGCAGCGTTTCGTTTCAGCACGGCGCGAACCGGCCGCCGCGACGATTCGGACCGCTTCCCGAGGGCTGGTTCACGGCCATGGACGGCCGAGGCACAACCTATTACTACAACAAGCAGGGCAAGACAACCTGGAGGCGGCCGACACAGCCTGCCAACGAAGGCCCCAAGGCACCTTCCAAGGCCATCCAAGAACAGCTGGCCATTCAGAGCATCATTGATCGAGTGACCAAGGAGGGGACTCCTAAACAGAGTCTGCCTCAGCCTGCACCGCCTTCCAATGTCGAAATTCCGTCCGGGGAGTCCAAGAAGAACAGGTGGAAACTACTGCCCATGGACAAGCAGATGAAGATATACGAGAACACGGTACGTTGCAGAGGAAAAGGGAGGGCAAAGAATCGGCACGTAAAAAAAAAAAAGTTTGACCCTCCCTTGATCGCTCACGCCCGACGACGGAGGGGGACACTATGTTGGCATTCTAACCACAAGGGCTCGCAGGTATTTCCGCCCGTAAAGAACGTCATGGACAAATTTCGACACAAGCTCCCCAAGGAAGAGCTGAAGCGACTCGGAAAGGACATCGCCAAGAAGCTCGTGGCATCAGACTACAAGAACAGAAGAGTTGATGACCCGACCGCACCACTCACGGACAGGCAGACGGTCAAGATCAAGAATTACGTCAAGGATTTCCTACAGCGCGCCGTGGAAAAGTACTATGAGCAACAGAAGAAGCAGAGCCCGGCCGGTAGTAGCTCCAAAAGCCAAGCCCAAAGCACGACCAGCTCGGGCAGCATGAAAGATGCGGACAGTCTCCAGGACATGCAGGGAAACGGGGCCGATGAGGAGGATGTCGCCAGCGACGTGGACGCCGACGCCGACGCCGACGCCGACTCCCCGGGCAGTCAAGACCACAAGCGCAAGCGCGAAGCGGGCGCCCCGGCCGAATCTTCCGGGGCCAGCCCCTGCGACAGTCCCAGCACGAAGAGAATACGCTGCGAAGAGGTGCCCGAGCCGAGCCCGCCGCCGCCGCCGCCTCCGCCGCCCGACTCGTCCGCAGAGGAACCCTTGAGCGAGGAGTGCGAGGCGCTCAAGGCGCAGGAAGAGGCGCTGATGCGGGAAAACGAAGAGGCGCAGAGGCTGGAAGACGAAGCAAACGGCGCAAAAACCATGGAGGACAGGTCCGGAGGCGTGCGCAAAGACATTGCGCTAGCGGCGTAAATTTGTGTAGTTGTATCATTACTTGTCTTGCCATTGTGGCTGTAATTCGTGTTGTCCTTTTTTTTTTTTCTTTTCTCTTCTCCTTGTTCGTCTTGGTCTTCATGGCGGGGGGGGGTTGGGGGTTGGGGGTTGACGAAACCACGTTTTTGGGTTCCAGCCGCAGAGACGATTAGGGACAAAAAAAAGCATGTATTTATGGCTAGATACCAGCCTACTAGGGTGGGCTTCGTCCATGTATAACGGGAGTTGGGCGCCATGCGGCAGTAGCAAAGCTGCGTGCATGTGTATTTATTTGCTTGTTTTGGCCTTGTTGTTGTTGTTTATGAGCCGATGGTGCGGTGTGGAGGTAAATACATAGACCAGGAATGAGTCCGGCGGAGATACTATATACTTGGCTTATAGAGAAAGATGACTATAGTAGAGTACGTACTTAATGTACAGTAGGTTTAGGTAACCCCAAACATTTTCCTATGTACAACTGTGGTGTAAAATGTTTCGGAACTACTCACGACCCACTATACTAAAAGGCTACCTCGATCTAACCAATCCGCTATGGAAAAAGAGTGGGGGGTACCTGAGCGTAGCCTTTTGCGCCGCGCCCGCGTCCTGCGGGAGGATCGAAACACGCAGCCGCTAGGCCAAAGCCGGTAAAACCCCCACGCATTGCCCACTTTGCCCACACAATGGCAACCTTAATCGCAGCGTTTTATGAAAGGCCCTGAAAAGGGTGGGGAGGGTTGTTATTAATAACCTCGTAACCTCGTCATGGCGGCTATGATCCGTTGGCGTGGTTGATACTCGGTTTGCTGCGTCTGTTTTGGGGATGCGGTGCTCACTTGAGTATGTGGGTGAGCACCTAGGCACCTACATCTTACTCACCCACTTGCCTACCTACCTACCTGAAGTACTCAAGTAGGTACTTACCTACCCTGTAGATCTAGGTACCTAGGTACTTCGTAGGTACTTAGTAGGTAGGGCCTGTGCGAATTGTGTTACGGTGCCGCCCGAGACCACCATTTATAAGGCGTCTCCACTGGGTTTTGGGCAAAAGACAACTTCGACCTTACATACACCTGACCACCTAACTGTGGCTTTGTGTCTTCTCCAATTTCAGGCAGTAGCCACCATCTTCCTCACATTCTTGCCTCCATGTCGCATATCGTTTACAGACACGTTGTAATTCAGATGTACTGTCCGCCAGGCGTGCATCGCGTCCTGGGAAAAGGAAGCAGCGCCTTTGTAGGCTATGTCGACGACGCGACCGTTTTGAAATACCCGCTAGACATGGGCGCTGACTCATTTCACCTCGAACATGAGAAACGGCTCCTGGACATTGTCGGTCGCCACGAGGGCATCATCGCGCACAAAGGCCTCACCGACCAGGGGCTCTACCTCGAGCGCGCGTGCAATGGCAGTCTCTTGGACTTTATGGGGCAGGTTGAGCCCTCTTCACTGTCTGTCCAGCAGCGTATCGCCTGGTGTCGGCAGATTATCGAGGCGGTAGAATACGTCCATTCGAAGCGAGTGTTCCATTGCGATATCAATCCTAAAAACATCCTCCTCGACGAGCGTCTCCGCATTAAGCTGTGCGACTTCCAGGGTTCTTACCGAGACGAAGAAGGTAAAGTGATCCTCCGCGCGCTTGCTGGCGCGCCCGATCGGTATTGCCTTAGGGAATTTGAAGGAGAGGCCACGGTCCAAACGGAGCTATTTGCCTTTGGATCTACGATTCATTTTATTATGACTGGTGAAGAAATCTTCCCGGAAATTTGTCCTTTGGATGATAATTATCCTGAGGAGATCCTTTTGCGATTTGAAAGCGGCGTTTTCCCGCAGGACGTACACGCATGCACTGAAATTGCACAGAAGTGCTGGAATCAGCAGTACTCATCGGCTCATGAGGTCTGGGAGGACATCGTGGCCGTGGAAAGGCTGCACACGCCTTCCTTCCGCAACAACGTCGACAAGGGGAAGAGCATGGGAGTCGCCCGCTGGACCTGCGTCATTCTTTAGGACTGGCACTACTATAGTACAGAGTTGTATACAGTTTTCTCCTTGATAGAACGTCCCATTCAAGTATATGAGCAGCCCAAGCCCAAGTATCGCTAGCCCCGTCGTCAAAGAACCCATCGTCGTAAGCATGTCATGCCACGCAGAAACCTGTTCCTACATTGGGTCGCAAGTAGATTCCGAATCATTTTACAACATAGTTGTATGGGAAAATGTTCGGGATTACATGGACTCAATGTAACATTTAGGACACCTCTGATCAGGGTCCCAGATTGTCTTTGATCCCACGGTAACCGACTTGTACCCCGCGTGTCTGTGGTACTCGCATTTTACGTCCTTGACCGACTTTTCGGTGTGTTTTGGTGTCTTTTTACAACTGTTCCACCTGAGAATGGTGACTTCTTTCGTACACGTGCAAGACATCACAACGGCTATTGGTTCATCGGGGCCGTCAGTTAGCAAGGGTGCTCATGGTTTCTGCAATGCGGCTTCTTTCATGACTTACTTGAGAAGTGGCTTCGTGGGGGTGATGAAAGACTTGTGTTGATGATGCTGAGGCTTCCACAAGAGCATGCCGAGTGAGTGCTTGCTTGCTGGGAAAATACGAGAAGGAAGAGGCGGGAGCGGGAGCCTTCTCCTACTTATAGACGAGGCACTCGCTCGCATCGTGTCCGCAGCAAGAGCGCGCTGCCTTGGTGGCCTTGGTCGAGACCTCGATGCACCATCCCTTTACCCCTCTCAACATGGGGAACAAGGTAGCACTCAAAGGCACGACCCTCCTCGAGAATGGACAACAAGACGCCGCCAGTCAGAGGCTTGTCGCCGAGCATTTCCTCATTCTGTCTCTCCGAGCCGGTGTGGCCTGATGTGAGCTGCATGATACCGACAGCCGAGCCTGTGGCCTGCTTCGAATCCGAGTCGACCACGCAGAGAGACGAGACGGACAAGTAGACAGGGCTCTGTTTCATGCGACCACGGCGGCGGTCAACCCGCGTCATCGTCAAGTCCTGCAGCTCGTCGGATTCCTGATTTCTCGACTCGAGTCGACCACGCAGACAGACAGACGAGACGGACAAGTAGACAGGGCTCCGTTCCATATGACCACGGCGGCGGCCAACCCCGCGACATCTCGAGTCCTGCAGCTCGACTTGGCCAGCCGGGACGTCCACGTCCGTCGTCCCGTGTGCCCAACCCCCCTCGCTTCGTGGACTCGCCTACTTTTCATCTGCATCGGTCGAGTTGGTGGCGGAGAGGAGGGGGAGGAGGCGGGGGAAAGAGGGACGCATAAGCGCCTTTTCGAATCCATCAACGTCGGTCACGCGGTGCGTCAAGTTCGACATGTAGCATCCAGCCACAACCATGCAGGGAACTACATACTATGTATGTATGTACATATGTATGTATGTACATATGCATGTATGTACATATGCATGTACGTTATATCTCCAAGAGCCATCTGTCCGACACAGCCACAGCCATCGTGGTGCCACGCCCGGAAGAAAGCGTCTAGCAAACAGCCCGTGTCAAGGGTAAAACAAAAAGCTGTTGGTCGTTGGTCGTGCTGCAGTCAGCGTGGTTGCATTTTGCCAAACCCACGCATGTTGTCGGTCCGACGTCTCGATGCCGCCCTACATGGCGTCCTGTGGCCGTTGACCGTTGCACAACCCCCTCCCGCCCAAATTGCATGGCAAATTGTTCAGTGTTACCTGGGCCGGCTTGTGCAATCTAAACCCCCTGGATTGTTTTACAAGGTGAATAAGCACCCTCCCCCGTTGCGGACCAATGTGCCTGACCTAACGTGCTAGCTGCCAGGAGGCTTGATATGTTCTTGAAAGACTGTAACGAAATGCTGCAATGAATAAAGGCTGCGTGCGGTTGATATAAAAGGCTGCGATTGTATAAGTGGGTATTCCTTCCGTTCTTGGCTTAGTTGCTGCTGTGCGTTCATCAATAATCCGCTGCCGTGCGTTTATGTACTCTTATTCTTTGGACCACCCTATATCTTTATCATTTCCCCCGCAGCGGTCAATTGGTCAAATCACCCCCGCAATGTTCCATGTGAAAAATAATTCAAGGGGCGGACTGTACATACAAATATAAGAGGTATAAATGCGTAGTGGGTCCGGGAATGACGGACCCATCAGGGACCATTACCATAACGCCATCTAAGATCAGGGGGACTCGGTTAGATGTAATAAAAGCACATGTACACAGAAAAGCCATGACCCGATGACCGACAATCAACCGGGTTGGCAGTTCCATGATGGTAAAATTGAACAAAGGCTTGTATTGTACGTGTAGACGTGGTCGAGTGCAAGAGGCAGGGTTGTGCACAGTCGCGCAAAGCGCTGTGGCGTCAACACAAGAGACGGATTCACATCTCTTCTCCAGACACCTTGGGCAGCAGCATTAGCAAATATATACTAATATTTTGTTCCACACAATCACATACGACCATACCTACTAGAAAATTCGGGATCCCGTCCGCTCTCCCATAGACAAGCTGGTAAGGGGCAGATTAGTAGTTGGGTCGGTGACGACCAGCGAACACCGGCTGTTGTATGTTTTTGTTCTTCATTCTTTTTTTGCCCCTTTTAACATGATTTGCAGGATTGTTGCTCTCAAACAATCTGGCACCGCGTTTTGCATCATGCTCTTTTATTCTTTTTTTTTTTTTTTGGAAAGTGGCCGTGGCATGACATTTACTAAAAACGCGCTGGTCCTGTTCTTATTTTGTTCGGGATGCGCGGCAGGAGTGAAACAGGAAGGAAATCACTCGACCAAACGCCGGTCCATACAAGCCCATGTCCATCGTCGTCTTCTAGCCCTCCTCCCCTGATGAGTCGTCGTCGTCATCGTCGACCCTGCGTCTCTTCTTCTTCACCTCGGGGACCTCGCCTTTTCGCCGAAACACATAACTCCGCGAGGCTCGCTCCTCGCCCTTCCAGCCGCCCCCCACCTCGCCCTTCTTGTTCCTCACCACGCCCAGCGTCCGGGCGTGCTTGTACCCCGGGTACGCGGCCGCCTGGAAACGGAAGCTCTTCTCGACTTGCAGGCCCGCGTGGCGCGCTAGGTCCCGGATGTTCCACAGCGTGTAAGGCTCGCCCTCGAAGAGGGTGACGACGATGCTGCCTCCCGGCGCCAGGGCCTTGAGAGCGCCGCCAAAGAAGGACACGAGGAGTTCCTGGTTGTAGCGGACTTGGCGGTTCACGTCGGTGGATTTGCCGCCCACGTGAGGGAAGTTGAAGAGGATATGGTTATGGGGCGGACGGATGACGCTGCTGGGGAGTTTGGTCGCGTCAATATTGTACAAGAGTTTATTGTTTTTTCGGGAGACCAATTTGGATTCTAGCTTCCTCAAAGGCGTTGATGCGACTCGATTCTCGCTCTCTTGACGGCCGTCATTATCGTTGTCGTTGTCGTCGTCATTAACATTGTCGTTATTTTCCCCACGAGCGCCCGTCAACCCCGCGTTCTGAAAGTCGGCGACCGCATCGTCCGTTCCCGTGCCCTGCACGACGGCAATGTTCTCATCCGCCGCGGGATACTTTGCGACAAGCTCGGCGTGGTTCTTCTCCAGGACCGTGGCCGTCACGTTTGCGCAGCCGTGGTGCTTGATGATGGATGCGGCGAAGCTCAAATCGGCTTCGCCAATGAGGAGGATTCGATCGGCGGGGTCGAACGGGATGGTGGTCTGTTCTTGCTGCTGAGCTTGTTGGCGCTTCTTGACAGCAGACTGCGGTGTCTTCTTCTTGGGCGCATCGTCTCTGATGCTGCTCGCGCCGCGCAGGTTGGGTCTGGGTTTCTGTTGCGGTTTGACCGAGTGCCGCTGGAGCTTGCGCCGCTTAGCCATGCTTTCCTCTATTCTTTTATGTCTTTTTCTTCCTTTCTTTCAGCGTATGCGTGTGGTGTGGTGTGTTTTCCCCCCCTTTTCGCTTTTCTGATCGCAATGGTCAGCTCGCTCAATTAGGCTTTTGGCATCGTTTCGGAAAATGAAGTATGCAACGCGGTCGCCAAAGGTGGAGTTGTTATGCTACTTCTGGCAGGATTTTTTTTTTTAAAAAAAAAAGATGAGAGGCAAGCAAAATGAATTGGAAATACGACAAAAAGAAAGGAAATCGGTTCGTGTAAGTTGCAATATGGCGGCTCGGCGTTGGGCAAACTTCGGAAGATGAGGTCATTTGCTTCTTTTTTTTTTTTTTTCTCGTTTGTCCTTCCGGGTTGCTCTGGTCCACCACCCCCTGTTGACCTGTTGACGGGCAAGACGGGGCGGACAGGGTGCTTCCTTCCCCAAGGGGATCCCTCATGACGGAGCGCCCCAATGGGGAAAGGAAGCGGGTCTCACGTGCGTTTTGCGGGACGATCCATCCAGTGTACGCCTGGAGCTCTTGGCGCAGGCGCAAGCGCAGGCGAATCGATTCGATGACGGGCGCCAGGCGTGGCACCGTGGCAGGCAGGCATGCAGAAAAAAAAAAATCATTCCACACTTAAAAGTTGTCGAATGCGGCTTGCACGCAGATTGGTGGAGATTCCCCGCCGCGATTTCTTTTGTTTCCGGGTCGCGGCTGCACATACCCTGTATATTTTCTACTATGTTGTATTTGTGCTCTCTCTTTCTCTCCTTTTTTTCCCTATAGATACCAGCAGCTGTTGTGTGTTTTGCTTTCTACTGCCAGATACCTGCGTACCTTGCGTCCCCACGTATTACATGTGTAGGATCCGATGGACTTTACTGTCTTGCAGGGTCCGTTGAAGGCATGGTTTCGATCCCGTGGCCTTTCACGCATTCATGGAGACGGACCCCGGCAGGCATCATGACCTCTGGCCTCATGCACGATTCCTGGACAATGGAAAAGGTCATGGCAAACATCGACATGTGTTTAGGAGGAGAACATTGCCGACGGTTTTCGCGATAGACGGTGAGTCAGAGAGGCTCAGGTCGGTGCCGTTTTCCCAGGCCAGGCCTAGGGTGGGTGGTACAGCCCTTTTTTTACCCTCTCTCTCTCTCTCTCTCTCTCTCTCTTTTTTTTTTTTTTTTTGGCGTCAAGCGTCGAGGTTTATTTTATTGCTCCTCCAATTCTGTCTATACGTTGTTGCCTAGCATGCTTTTTCTTGACGCATACATACGCATCCGGGCCTACCGTGTGCCTAAGTACTTGACAATTCTGCTCCAAGCGCTTTGGCACGCGTGGCGTACATCATGTACATCAGCAAAAGGCGGCGCAGGTGCCGCATCCCGCTTTAAAACACAAGTTGACGCGCCTTGTGGCACGCACAAAAGGACTGCTTGAAACGACATGGCTTTTGGGCACAGAAGCAAACGAACCACCCAACGAACCACCCATTGTCCCCAAGTAGACTGCTTTTTCTTAATCTCGTTTAGGCCGTCTTTTAGTCGCGGTGGGTGAATGATTCGACTTTCGACTTTCGACTTTCGATGCCATGGCCTGCCTCCCGTTCCTTTTCTCTTAGGTCGGAAAAAGGGTCGACGAATGATGCCCAAGTTGGCCCAGCGGCGCAGTGCTCGTCATGTCGACGACTTCGGGTCGCCGGGACTTGGTTTCTGCGCATTTTCTGGTCCGCCGTGCAGTGAGCAGTGATGAAAGGGCGGACAAGGAGGCGAGGCTCACGTTCCTTCCTCCCCTCCCGGGGACCATACGCACCTCGCCCACAAATTCAGCCATGGCCCTGCCTCATCTAGACTAATGCCGAGCGGCGGCAGCAGATGCGGCCAATCATTGTGTACCGTTTTTGCTGTGGCTGGGGCACTTGCCGTGGGGCACCTCTTACCGCCCGGGACACGGAGTGGATGCCATCACGCCCTCGTGCGCCGCCGGTACCGCGACGGCTTGCGAGGAAAGGACAAGACAGGACGGAGGGGAGGAGAGGAGGAGCCAAAGGCTGATCTAGATGATGGAGATGGCCTGATATGCAACTCTTCGAAAGCATCTACTTACTTGAAGTACCTACTTACCCGCTGTCTAACGGCACCATGTAGTCCACTGGACGGCCAGAACCAACATTGAACTGGACCTTGACTCTTTATGCTACAGTAGGTCCAGTTACTCACGAACACTTTGCCATACAATTCCGGTGTAAAAAGCCTTGGAACTACTTATGACCCACTGTAGTACCGAGTACTTACACTTGACCGTGTGCCCACTAGTTACTAAGTAGTTGGTACTTGGACAGCGGGACTGCCCAGGCCAGAGGCTGTTCCTGTTCCGCCCGGACACTGCAGGTGTTGCAGCTTCTTTGCCAAGGCGTCCAGCCTCGCCTGCACCGTCCTGGGATGGAAATCGCAGGGATTCGGGGATTCAACAATCAACATTCATCAAAAGGCTCAAGTGCCCCATCTGGCGACATGACCGCACGCGGCGAGTCGTGACGACGTGTTTTTTCTCTTCTTCTTCTTCTTCTATTTTCTTTTCCGGGTTTTATTTTTTATTTTTATTTTTATTTTTATTTTTATTTTTATTTTTATTTTCATTTTTCATTTTCTTGGCCTTCTGCCTGGCTTACCAGTGGCGCGACTGGGTCGGGGACCGAAGACTGGCCGTCAGTCCACCTTGACCACTGGACCACCGGGCAGCCCAGCGCGCAGGTCACGCCGCTCCCAATCTGGCGGACGAGGTACTCCGCCGCAGGCTGCTACGGAGTGCTTGGAGTAATTGCCCTCCTTCCCCACCCGCCCGCCCCCAAAAAGAGGACTGGTCGACTCCAACGAGGCTGCGCTGCGTTTTCCTGCGTCCTCTGCCTCGCCTTTGTTGCCTTTTGGCCTTTGCGAACAAGGGCATCCTCTACTTCATTACTTACTGTACATACCTATGTACATACATACATACATGCACAACCCGGTGCTTCATCTTGCCCTGCCCTTGACCTCCATTCCCGTTGCACGGCATCTGTCCCTCGTCACTGCACGAGGCAAATCCGTGTGCTGCGGTAGACAGGACACGCCTGGCAGCCTCTTTTCTTTTCTTTTCTTTTTCTTCTTTCGTCCCTTTCCTCTTTGATTTGCCCGGGAGTCTGGGAGGCTGGGCGCTGGTTGGCCGGCGGCGTTGGCAGACTCTGCCTTGTTCGCTCTGCTCCTTCTCCCCTTGCCGCTCCCAGCTCGCACCTGCCGTCTCTTTGGCTGCTCCAGCCTGTCTGTCGTTTGTCGTTTGTCGTCCGTCGTCCATCGTCCGGCCACATTCCCTCCCTTGGTTTGCCTACTTACCTCTGCTGCCAGCACTGCGCCAGCCAGCCATCCCGCGCAGGCGGCAGAACAGAGAGCAGTCACTCCACGCGCAGTCACGCACCTGCCCGCCCACGCACCCACGCACCCACATACGCACATTGTACACTCGCACTCACATACTTGCACACGCACACACACACACACACACACACACACACACACACACACACACACCACACACATACACACATACACATACACGCACACATACACGCACACATACACATACACACACACATACACATCTCTCACACGCTCATCCCTTTTTATACACGCATCCCTCCTACATCAGCAGACCCGTCTTGAATCCCTCAGCCTTCTCAACACATCTCGCCACGCCTGACCATCACTCCATCTTACATCCTCTTTTCTGCCAATCGTCCTCCCTCCTCCCCCCCCCAAACCCTCCAACACCACCTTCCGACTTGGCATTCGTTTTGGCATCGTCTCCCAGAGTCCAGCATCCACAAGATACATGATTCACCGCCGTGGCTCCCTCCATGGCAGCTGAGACTTCGTCGCCCGCGCGCGAGCCTCCCGCGGCATCAAGCCGTGGTCGTGGCAGAGGCGGGCGAGGCGGTCGTGGTCGAGGGAGAGGAGGCGGCAGAGGTGCTTCCGGCGCTGCCGTTTCCAAATCCACGACTGCCTCTCGTGGTCGAGGCGGCACGCGCAGAGGAAGAGTAAAGAACTTCTCCGACTCGCATGTACAGGCTGCCTATGAAAGGCAGCGCGACCTCAAGGCCACCTATCAAACTGTTGCCTTGGCTTTGAAGCCCGCTCTGCAGGAGCTCGCCGAGCGCACCGTCGATGACATGCTGCAGAAGCCTGATGCCTACAAGCTGGCCGACGAGCACACGGCCGTCATCCAAAAGCTTAAAGACAAGCTCGTCAACAAGGTGCGCGTCTGTGATCGACGCCTCGAGTGTGATTTGAAAGCGGCCAAGCACACCTTTGACGCGGAGCAATATGTCGCCGAAAAGGAATTTCAGGTTTGCCTCTTCCCCTCTCTCCCCCTCTCCCTTTCACGGCGTAGGATATGCCTTTGCCATTTCATCTATCGGCCGCTGACCAGACAACCCCAATTCCTCCAGAACGGTGTCCGTGACATGTTTGAGAGATTCTACGAGGGTCAAGAGAATCGGCTCCGTATTCTCGGCGCACTTCGCGCCAAGGGCTTACCTGTTGATGTCAGTTTTCCAAACTCGTCTCGGCCGGGACCGAGTTCCCCCTTTCTCCTTGTTGCTAACTGGCTGCTCGTTAGGTCCGTGATGACCAATACGAGTACCGCATCATCACGGATGCAGAGTTGGACAATGAATTCGGCATCTATGAATGCTACAAGAATGGCCACCTTGTACCATATCCCTCGAGGATCATTGGTACCGAGATGTGGCGTAAACATCTGGAAGCCGAAACCGCCGTGGCCGCCCCTCGAGAAGTTTCTTCTCCTTCGTCTACACCTTCGCGGGGCAGAGGAAGAGGCCGTGGGCCTGCTGCTGGCGTCAAGCGCAGAGCCGTCGATCAGCCCGACGGGCAGACCACGCCCAAGAGGTCAACGCGCAACGTGGACGATAGTCAGATTCTTGCACCCGTGTCCACGGCTCCGGCTCCCATGAAGGGATTGCTGGCATCGGCCGCCAACGTGGGTAAGGATCCAGAGGCTGCCAATGGGGAGGAAGAGTCGGTGCCTGCGTCTGCGTCGCCAGAACCTCCTCCCCTGGTCAACGGCAGCGTCGGCAGCACCTCGTTACCGTCTCGCGTGCAAGGCAGACTGCTCGCCCGCGAAAAGAGTCCCCAGCTGCCGAAGAATATCGGAGAACCCGATGAGTACGGCGTTCGTACCTACAACCAACGACCTTCCATGCGCGAGAAGAGCACCAATAATCGAATCCTCGCGCCGCGTCCATTCATGTTTGATGACTGGGACATTGGCTTCAAAGACTCTTCCAATGATTCAACCAAGGGCCATACTCGTGCGAAGCGAGGCAAATATCTCGATACTCCCAACAGCAACGGCATCCACTTCGATCACTGGTGCAATGGCTACGACTTTTCCACCACCAAAATTGACGACTTCGACGAAGCTCTGGTCAATAAATATGGCGTACATCCGACATATGGAATCTTCCTACCAACTAGCAGAAACGAGCAGGAGCCTCCTAGTGCCTATGTCATGCCAGGACGCCCGAATGTGTTCATTGCGAAACCCTCGGGACGTGAATCACACGCTTCAAGATCGTTCCAGTCTACTACCAACGAGAGACGCTCCGAAGAGTTACCTCTTCGCTTGAAAATGAAGGCCAACCTTCGCCGATTCTGTAAGCTGATGAAAATGGATGCCAAGGAATTGTCCGTTGCCGAATTCGTCGAGCCCGACGACGAGCTCAGGTCCAAGTCCCTTGGCACGGCTGTGAAGGAGCTTAAAGCTAGACCACAGCGGGCCGCGGAAATTCTGTTGGTGGCCGACGAGGACGAGGTGGCGGCAGATGAGGGGAGGTTTGGCAAGGAGAACGAAAAGGGGAGCGAGATGGAGACCGTAACGGCCATTGAGCTGGAGACTGAGATTGAAGAAGAGAGGACCAAACATGGGGAGAAGGACGCAGATCAAAACGCAGATCAGGAGGGAGACGGCGAGGAGAAGGAGAAGGACGACGACGAGCAGGAGGAGGACGAGCAGGAGGGGGTGGCAGAAGAAGAAGAAGAAGAAGAAGAAGGAGTACAAGGACAAGAACAGGCGGAACAGAGTATGGTCGAGGAGGTGGAGAGGAACGAAAAGAACAAGGAAAGCGAGTCCACGACCAAGGGATTGCAACACGAAAAGCCGGGGATGTCGCTGTCAGCAATGTCGGTCTTGACCTATGCTTCCGCATACGTTGCTGCCCAAGAGACTACCCGTGCGTCTGCTACAACGAAACCAGCAAAGCCCCTCCGGTACGATGCGATCCGCGACGTCTTCACCGACCCCAAGCTGGACCCCCCTCTGGCCTCGGAACGCAGCACCGTCAACCTTAACTTCCTCGCAGAACTCTGTCATGTGGAATCTCGTCTGCCTGGAGCAGCTGGCGAGACTGAGCCGCCGTCCTCGACCGCGACGGCGCCAAACCCGGCCGAGCCCGAGGATCGAACGGGCATGAAGCAAGAAGAGATTGCCCCCGCCGTCTCAATGGACCACGCCCCCCGGAGTGCAAAACTGAACCTGGATCCTCCTCCATTGTTCATGCACAGCCAAGCCGAGCGCTTGACGCTGCCTCCAAATGGCGGTCCCGCGCATGAGCGACAAGGCTACCCCGTGCCGGTCCCTCATCTCGAGTACAAACCAAGCGCGCCTGCCCTCGGCCCTGCTGCGCCAGATCATTCCAGTTACTATCCTCCTCCACCGCCTCCACCGCCGCCTGTCGCTGTGCATAACAGTGCCTATCCACCCGATCCTCGACCGATCGATCCCGCCTACAATCCTCGTCGTCTGGGCAGCTATGGGGCTGATGCCGCACAACAGTCCTCCTACAGCAGACTATACTGGCCGCAGCAGCAGCAGCAGCAGCAGCAGCAGCAGCAGCAATCTGCTTCTTCAGCAGCGCCATCGCCGGCCGAGGCAATTGCCTCTAGCCGTCACGCGTATCCTTCTCATCCGCCACCTCCTTCTGTGTCGGGCGCAAGGATGTCGTTTTCTCAGTCTGCTAGCGCCGAGCCTTTGCCTCCTTTACGACCACCTCGCTTACGCACACATTCCATGCCCGACGAGTCACCCTACGACTCCAACCGAAACTTGCAGTCCTCATATTATCCTCCCCCTGCGTCACGTCCATATCACCGCGCCACATATTTTATTGCAGAATCACATCAGGCTCAGGCGCAGGTCCAGGCTCAGCCTCTACCACCTCTGTCCGGTGATCGACTTCTGCCCAACCCACAACAAGGCAACCTGTCCTTCATGGGCTCCCCCCCTTCCGGAAGCTATGTCTCTCAAGCCATGTCTCCTACGTTTGGCGGCAATTCACAACTGCTTGGCCCCATGATGCAGAGCCCCCCGGGGACTCCTCATGGCGTTCCCGCGGGGCCAGGCCATCGGCATAGATCGACACCGTCCGGGTCATCGGATGCGAGTTCGAACAAGTACCGCAAACTACAGCCGGCTCCTGTCCCCGCGCACCGGGCATGGTCGAACAAGCCCGAGCTCAAAACGATACCGTACGACCATAAAGAGACGGGGGGTTCGGCAGCCTTGCCGAGCTCTGGACCTACGTTGATCAGGGGTTGGAATGTGAACCAGCATCGCAAGCGAAATAAAACCGAAAAGGGGGAATCGTCAAACGACAGGGACGAGTCCAGATAGCATCCGGATCGGTCCCAGGCAAAGAAGACGATTCTGGACCAACCCAGGTACAAGTCGATCCGGTTTGTCCCGCCGAAATCACTACCGCCCCTGTGTCCACGAAAAAGCTCGACCCAAGCATGCAAGCGGCCAGACGTACAAATGGTGGCGGCCAAGATGCCCGACGAACCCCTTGAGCTGGAGCGCGTGTCAATGTTTGGCTTTGGCGCGATCCCCAACTTGGAAGCCTCCCTGGCGTCAAACGCACCGTTGAAGCGTCGTCTACGCCCTCGACGATCCAAGTCTGATGAAACAGCAAACGAAGCTGCGGAATTGGTCATTGTCAACGTCAAGCCTCGGCAGAGACGGAAGTCGTCGAGCTGGCCACTCACTAAAAAGGCAAAGTCGTCGTCGGGCGGTTTTAATATTCGCGTGCCGCGAACATTAAAACCAAAACCAAAACCAAAACCAGGGGACATGGTGTTGCCCATCGAGATGCCGGACGGCGAGCAGACGGCCTCCAACTCTGGCTAACCGAAAAAGAAGACGGTACCATTCAGTCCCAATTGGTGCTATGTAGCACCCATAGCTTAGACATGTTGGCTGGTGGAAGGATGTACATGTATACTAAATTCTCGCATACTAGTAAAAGCCCGGCTGATCATTTTTGGCTCGCCCGGCACATCTCGTGTAATGGAAAAGGAAGACTCATTTTGCATTTCCGTCTTTGTGCATTCTTTTGTCGCTGGCTATTGCTATTCACATGTGCCACAATACGCTCTGTGCCAGCCAGAAGGCCTCGTGGCTCCATGACATGGAACCTTGTCTGGGTTGTCTGCATCGGACGTTATTCTTGTGTGATTTTTTTTTTCTTTTGAATTTTTTTTTGGGTCAAATGCACTACGCGACGTGTTTGTGGTCGCCGCCTTGCGGGACTCGCGAGAGGTTACATGCGGATACATCTGTTGTGCGTCGTGTGCATCCTGTCGGTCCAGGTGGGATATTCAAGGGTAATGAGATGCATTGTGGGATGCGCTACGCGGGACATGCTGCCTCGTATGGAATTTACCTTGACGCAATGCGGTTTATTTTGTAGAGTTGTTGAATTTTCATTTCCCGTCTCCCTCCATCCGCCCTTTACCACTCTCCTTTTATGCACCGACCCTCCCGGAGCACACGCAAAGAAGAAAGAAAGAAAAGAAAAGAAAAGCAAAGCAAAGCAAAGAAAAGAGGAAGGCTAGCCACGAGCCCAAAACAACTTAGTCTCCGTATCACCATGCCCAGCACCGGCGATTCCACCCGTCGGAGCAAAATACCCAGTCCCGCGTCATGCCGGTGCATGACCCTCGTGCTGTTGGCGGCATGTTCCGGGGGGGGGGGGGGGGGGGGGGGGGGGGGGGGATGCTCGTCTGTTGCGTGGAGGGTTGACCACACGCAGGCAGGCAAGGAAAACCGACAGTCGTGAGGCTTGGAATTAAGAGGGGCGTTCTGGGAAGGCTACGCAGCGAGTCTACATCACGGCACCATCCTCTTCATGGCATTTTGCTGGCCAAGCAAGCTCGTCTAACCAGTCAGGACTTTTATCTCGGGTTGGTTGTGTCTTGGGGGTCAGTAGGGAGCGGTGGGGCATGAGATGTTGCTCTGTTGTTGCTATACCCTATTGTACAAAGTGTGTTTGTGTGATTTCTCCTGATAGCTCCTCTTGTTTTTTTCTTTCCTTCTTCCTTTTTTTTAAAAAAAAAAAAAAAAACATCTCAATGGTCATGATCTAGACTTTTAAATTTTCATTTTCCCCCCAAGACACGGGTGCGGGCTCTGGGTGTGTACTTTGTGTTTCTGCAGCGTACTTTTTTTTTTTTTTTTTTTTTTTTTTTTTTTTTTTTTTTGGTAGTGCCCAAGTTGCGAGGACATGTCTTTTTTCCCCCCCCCATGGCGACGTTGTCGGGCCAGCCAGGGAACTACGTCGGGGGCCCTTGTTTGGCGCGTCATGTGCAGGAGCGTGACAGGTTGGTCTGGATGGTCAAAGTCCTGGTGCGGGATTTTGGTGGTCGGCTTGTTGCGAGGAGGGGCCGGGGGCACCAGCCGTGTTCGGAGCTTGGTAGGGTTGCACTTGGCCCTGGTACAGCGCGGGTTGCATGGTGTCGTTGGTGTAGGCGCCGTAAAGCGGCGCGTCGTGGGTGGCCATGTTGACGGCTCCGAGCCCGGCGCCTGGTCCCGCGCCGACGGTGCTCGGCATGAGCGCTCCGGCGTTGGAAACGGAAAGGAGGCTTGCGCCGAGATCCAGCTCGGGGTGGAGGGGATACATGAGGGCCTCCATGGTGGTGCCGTCGAAGATGACCGTGTTCTGGATGGGTTGCTGCGACTGCCCCAGCACGTTGATGACATCCTGGGCGAGCTGACCGCCGAGGATGGCCGTCACGGGCGCAATCTCGCCGCCCAGGTTCTGGAGAAAGCTTCGCAGGAACTCTGGCCGCAGCGTCTCGCTCGGCAGGCTCAGCGCCTTATGCTTCTGCGTCGCGATTTGCGTAAACAGCTTCAGGTCGTCCCTGTTGCTGGGCAGGCGGCCGCCCTGCAGCTGCTTGAATTCCCAGAGGGCACGCAGACAGGAGAGCGCGGGCGTGACGGATTTCAACCGGCGCTTCGACTTGGTGTATTCGGCGGGCAGAACCGCCGCGTCGCTGGCCAGGTACCAAGTCGAGTACAGCTCGCGCTTCGTGACGGATTCCATCGACTTGCTGCCTTGGGTCTTGGTCTTGACGTCCATGATGGCGCGGGTGCGAGACTCCTGCCTGGGCGTCGTGGCCACGTTGCCGGCTTCCCGCTCAATCACATAGTCGTGTTCGATGAGGTCGCTGAAGATGAAGCCATACATGCCGTGGGTGCCCGCCGCATAGAACGGCCGCCCATTGATCCTCGTGGCCGTGTTGATGATGTTGAAGGCATCCGGGTCGAGATCCGTGGCAATGACAACGTCGTAGGCCGCGAAATAGCTCGGCCCCTTGGCCGTGATGTTTTCACCATCGACGTGTACTTGGACGCGGGGGTTGAGCTTGCGTAGCGCGTGGCTGGCGGCCTCGGCGCGGTTCTGGCCGACGGGGCTCTCGTCGCCTTGGGATAGAAAAAACTGACAGCCTAGATCGACTTCGGTCACGGGAGATCCATCGAGGAGAGTGATTGATCCGACACCCGCCAGGACGAGATTTTTGGCTACTTCGTGGGCGAGACCTCGCATGGTGATGAGAAGGATGTGAGCATTTTGTATCTTTTGTTGGGCCGCCATGCCCCAGAGTCGAATTTGTCTGTCGTAGAGCGCAACATCATCTGTCGTTTCACTTGTCAGGATAGTGGTCATGTATGAAACAGGAAGAGCGGGCAGGAAATAAAAGGATATGAAACAAGATTAGAATTAGAAATTTGAAAATAATAACAACAACAACAATAATAATAACAAAGGTAAAGGCAAAGGCAAAGGCAAAAGAAGGAAAGGGAAAGGGAAAAGGAAAAGGGAAAGGGAAAGGAAAAGGAAAAGGAAAAGGAAAAGGAAAAGGAAAAGGAAAAGGAAAAGGAAAAGGAAAAGGAAAAGGAAAAGGAAAAGGAAAAGGAAAAGGAAAAGGAA